>UFQX01001411.1:0-31350 GCA_900497675.1 Arapaima gigas | reverse complement strand
GGGGGGGGGGGGGGACAAAACTGGACAGTTTGTAAAACAGCTGCATTTAGATTTCTGTGGTCTTTTGAAATGTTCATATGCTGATTTCTGTTCAACTCATTTGAAAAATAACAAAGTGTAAATGGGAATGAATTATTTGTCACAAACTTAAAAGCCAGCTGTTACATTGTTTATAACTACTGTTCTTAACAATTTCCTGACAGTTTACTTGACTACATAATTTTCAGACTGGAGGTGTAATAAAGGCACACCAATAAACTACCTCATAACATGTATTAAAAGTCATAACTTTTCTCAAGAGGTATTTATATTTAGCTGTTTGGATAAAATCAAGCCTGGTTTGGTTTTCACCTTGTCCAAAACAAAAATTATCATAATATATTCTTGGACGGTCCATGTTTTAAAATAGTTATTTTGAAGAAACACTTCAAGTGCTTTGAATCCTGTTTTCCTTTTTTTCAATTTCAAAACACTTTGCTACTAAAAGGCAGGGCTCTTTTTACTAATCTTTAAACTGAATTAAATTTGAGTTGCTGTCATGGTAACCAATGGAAATAAGTGGCAGGTCTGTAACCTAAAGAACACTATAGTAGATTCAAGTGGGGGAAAAAATATCAAAGATGATTTTGGTTCTATCGGGCTGTGTGTACAAATGTGCATGACAGCCTGAAGGCAACTGCTGTCCCCACAAATTGACCTTTTTTTTAAAAAAATGTAATATGAATAAAAGTGTCTCATAGTGCCTGGAATAAACACGATTAACCATGAAACAATGGCAAAGCTAATTTTGATTCACTTATTTAGAATTCACCTTACTGAAAGTTCTCAATCAACTTATACTTTTAATGGAAAGGATAGCCTACATCTAGTTATGTTACAAGTCATTCTGAATAGGAGTCCAAAAGTCTGTATTAGTCTAAATTAATGGGTAGTTAAGAGGAAGAACCGCACAGTTAGAGTTTATCTTACGTTAGATTGTCAGAGTTGAAACAGTTACTGTGCTGAACAGTATGCGCTGTTTTCTAGATGCCCTAAGAAAAAGGAAGGTCTTGGTCAATATATTAGCTTGGTCGATTTCAGTGCAAGGAGCAAATAGCTGGTCAAAGTTTAACTAGTACATGATATATGTGATGCTAAAACTCAGGACAAAAGAGTGACCGCCATGGATGGCACACTTCTGCTATGCATTTTTTGTCAACACAATGACCCTAACCAGCAGTAAGAACACCGAACTATGTGGGAGCTGATGGTGAAACACCATGAAGCTTTGTTGGAGACTGGCTAGCATTTCCTATTGATCTGCAACATTCTCAAGGATCACCAAGGTCAATGTTGGCATACACCCAGCGTAGCTCCTTGATCCAGGGTGATCATTCTGAGCCGTCATTAGTGCCCATGCACGAAAATAGGTGCTCATAAAGGAAGACTGGAACAAACACGTATAGAGGAATCGAAAATGAACGGACTAGTCCTGTCATTCTCATTTAAAGCCAGTGGCTCAATACGGTTTAGTAGACTACCGAAAGGTCAATTTCAAAACATACGCAGGACCCTAAGGGCATAAACTCCTTGACCGGCCTAAGTATGTAGAAAATGTGTGGTGGCCATGCTTGCGTGTGTATATGGGTGAGCATATCAGTAAGCAGCATGTATACGTACAATGTGTGTACACCCTTCTCAGAAACCAAATTTTAAAAATAAAAACGTAAGTAACCATTCTGGAGTTTAATGGGGTTGACTACAAAAAAAAAAACCTCACAGGCTGAGAATTGCCAAATTTCAACTCTATTTTAAAAAAAGCCATGCTTTCAAAAACAAACATACTGAGGTTGAGCTTAATGTAGATCTAGCGGTTAAGGATAAAATCACATTTGGCCAAGATAAAATTAATATTTAATTCTGTTTGAATTACTGAACAAAATGGTTCATGACTGTTGATGGCATAAGGGTGAAGATCTTCATTGCGCAAGCGCACAATTTTAGAGCAGACTAAATTTACCATGAAGATGTTTACATTGCTAGTGGCTTGGAATATTAAAATATTTTGTCCAGAATTGGCTGTTCTAGTTATCAGACAGAGACAGCTGTGTTATCACGAATACTGCTTGTTGCATTTTTGTCAAGGTCACATTAAGCACATTTATAGACATCAAATGACTACATAAAGGGTAAAAATGCTGATGTGCTGAATTTATAACTCCATTGTAAAAAAAAGTATATATTTACCTTTATATACCATTTCCATTTTACAGGACTCATGCCAGTAATGAGAGTGGTTAATATTTATGCTGTACTAACAATTTAGGGGTCAGGATGTGTCAGTCTATTACAAGATCTTAACCTGATGACCTAAGTTTGCACCATAACTGACCCAGCATAAATTCAGTCAGTTGTCAAAGGAACATTTCATTAATCTGGTGGTTGGCTTGTACTTGTGAAGAATATGTATGAAACTGGAATTCTGGAATATGAGATTAAAAAAAAAATGTTATTCCAAAGAATAAAAACTAATTTAGCATATTTCTATCTGGCCAGCATGTTATTTGCCTTTGTACCATCTCATGTTTCTGGGTTTCCCGAGAAATGTGCCATGCTGAAATCACTTCAGTGATGCTCAGAGCCGCAATTCTGTCTAAAGGGAGATCATTATATTTTCCCCCAAAGGACTTATAACATTATTGTCCGCCATTATGCCAGTCAGGTCCATGGAGGGCTTCATTTTTTTGTGTGTTCTGGTCCTCAAGTCTCAGGAGAAAATGGTGTTAAATTGTGTTTCAAGGGACAGAAGGATATCAGCAAACTAATGACCTAAAGTCTCATGGACTAATAACAAATGACCTAGTCTCATGGACCGATAAACATGTTTACTGACTTGCTCGCCTATATGCCTTGGAGTATACAAACGTGGAAAAGTAAAATGGAATCAAATGATTTTTGAAATGACACGTCCGTGCCTGTTGCTTGTTGTCCATATAGACAGTTCTACTTTATAATGGGGCATTAATTTTAAGATACATTACTCAGACATTTATGGTACAACAGTGATAGTGTTTTGTACTTTTGTGCACAGGTCTTGAAGACAAGCAATTTGTAACTGGCAGCCTTTAACAAACGCTGTGTTCACTTTTTGTGGGTTTAAACTACTATTCTGTTAAATATTTACTTCCATAGACATTCAGCGCATATTATTCACTTCCTAGATGTAAAAATGATTTTTTTAAACTGAAGAACCTATATTTACAGGACGAGATGTTTTCTTTCAAACTCTTAGCTGTTTAGAGTAACTCATGTTGCACTAAAAGCAGTGAAAAGTAGTGAATGCAAGTATTTTTAATTGCTCTTACATATTAGTACTTTTTGTTCAATGCTATAAGTCTTACATATGTGTCTAACTGTGAGTTTATTTTCAAAATTTGAGTCCTCTTTTTTCGTGTTTTCAATGTTTTCTCCAAGGTACAAAAAAAAAAAAAAACCAACTCAGTATCAAAAACTGCTAGTACAAGTCAGGGTCGTGGCAATCTGGTGCCTTGAATTTAAATTGTGGACATACAGGAATAAGTTTAGGCTGAGAGAAATGAAGTAAAGTTTAAGCACGTACTGCACTGTGATGCAGTAACCATTAATGATAAACCTGCTTTTGGCTACAGAATGACACCTGTGCAGGGTTAGCTGTGACAAAGGTGTCCCCATAGATATGTATCAGTGCCCATTAGTCACTAATGAAAGTTATGAAACAGTTTTCGGTTTCAAAAACAAATTCCCACTGTTGGCAATTATGGTCAGCTAGAGATGTGTTTTTGATTCATTGTTAACAAAGCTGAATAAATTGAAAATAAAATGTGAATACTGAAATGAAATAAGTGCTTGTCAAATTAAGATATCAGACCATTAAAAATGCAAAACCTAAGTGTCATAAAGGCGCAACAATCAGTCTTTACTAATGCATTGCTGACTTTTGGAAAGCAGTAGCAGTAAAAAAGAACATGGTTTTCAGGAGCGGATACGTAAGCACTTTGTCATTACGCTCTTCCACATCTTTGGCTTGCAAGTACAAAAACTCAATTCAAACTCTACACAGAATGAGACTCATTTGAACCTTAAACCCTACAAAGTGCTGTGCTTGTTTTAATATATTTGAGATGTGACAGACTGATTTACAACAGTCAATAATAAAACTAAATAGTGGAGAAAACTATTAAAAAAATAACTTTTGACTTCCAGGCATTCTGGTACGTGAATGAACGTTACTGCTGAGTAAAACATGTATACATGGAAACCTTGTACTGTACATTTGCAAAGCTAAAGCATAACAATGGTGTCTGCCAACAGTCATATGAAAACATACTGTGACACAACTGAGAACTTATAGCTTATACTGTAGGTGAAAAAAGCTGTAAAAATATAAAAATGCATTAAAACAATACATATCTGCACTTGCGTAGTATGCATGTGTGACATCGTTCCATAAAAATCACCTAAGGTGAGTGCTGCGTGTGCCTATGGCATGATGGCAGTGCCCACTCACAGCCAGAAATAAAAATAGGTGAAAAATATCAACAAATGTTTTGTAAGAAATTACTGTATGGTGGCCTACACACTTTGAAATAATCACAGTATAAATGAGTTGACTACCGTAAGCAATGCATCTAAATCAAATATAATTTTACTTAAAATAGCCTATGGTATTAAACAAGATTTCATGCCTTACACAGANGGTCAGGATGTGTCAGTCTATTACAAGATCTTAACCTGATGACCTAAGTTTGCACCATAACTGACCCAGCATAAATATAAAATAGTAAAGTAAAATATAAAATGTTTTGCATAATTTTATCTGAACCATGAAACTATTTTGTGTTCAGTGTAAATTATTTGTTCACGTAGGCAAACCGTCAGATTTGGTTGTAATCATTAAGCTAAATCCCAGGACCCTTAAAGCAGCACATAAAAAGACTTGGATGTTTCCTTTAAGGATCACTTCAAGTGAAACAGTTGTGCTGGGAAAGGTAATTAACCTACTATTATTATTGCTGTGCTAATTGTATTATTTTTAATACAAATATTGTTCTTTATTCATCACCATGAAAGTGTTTCTTAATACTGCTGTTTTGAAAGTATTTCCTCTTAAATATTTTACACGATGGCATTAGCATCATAACGTGTTTAACATTCATATATGAATATGCTAGGCATTAGTCAATATAGGCCATCATAATTTAAAGAATCAGCTGGCAACCAATAGGATGGAAGAGTAAGTCCTGGGAAAACACAAGGGGATTAATGTAAAAACGTATTAATTTTTGGGGACTATCCAGTCATGACAAACATAATGTAAAACATCTGCTGTGTGATCATATTATCCTACTGAACTGATGCTACTATTTTGTATTATTTGTTATGACATGAAAGCAATATACAGTATTGCACCCATTTTCAATTTTCACTACAATAACTAAAGTTAAGGACTTCACTGAAGCCTATGGATGATGGTGTAGTGGACAATTGTATCTAAACCGGTAATTTTCATGTTAGAACAACCTATGCTTTATTTTTTGAATGGCTGCAAAATCCAGGTGCTTTCAAAAAGAAAATATGATTTGCAGGATTTTGCATATTTACATGATAATTTTCAGACAGGTACTGGCTTATAGATGGTGGCATGAAGAACTGAGAACAAGTGAGAGCAGATCTGGATGCACCCGAGCTCCTTAGTAGCAGGTATATGTGCTTTTCGTCATTTCACTTTTCTGCTGTTTTTTTTTAATATAACAGTGTAGTAATGTATGTTTCTTTTACCTAGCTTCATATAGTGAATAATGTCCAGTGTGCTCGAGGTCATGTTTTCCCTATAGTGCCACAGGTGATTCATGCCTACAAAACCCACAGTGCCATTAAAAGTCGTTTGTTGTCCAAAACTTCTGTAAATATTTCTTTACAGAGGACTACAGTGTAATATGTTGAACAGTAAGCCTAATATTCTGGTGCTTAGTTTGTTTACAAATTGTCTTTCAGAGTCTTCCCACAATGCCAATAGATGTCACCTACAACACCTCAGTGTTCATTCTTTCTGGGATAAGTGCAACTTGGGAAAATAGATACATTTTCTTCTGCATCAGTTTCTTGTGTTACCTTCTTATCATTTCTGTTAACTTGACGCTGATTTTTACAGTTTTACTGAGGAAAGCCCTCCATGAACCCATGTACATCTTTCTGTGCAGTTTGTGTGCAAACTGTTTATACGGGTCAACAGGTTTCTACCCCAAATTCCTGTCTGATTTGCTTTCTGAACTTCATGTGATTTCATATGCAGGATGCATTATTCAAGCATTTTTTATTTATTCTTCTGTTCTGTGTGACGTCTCTATTTTAACAGTGATGGCTTATGACAGGTTGGTGGCAATATGCAGGCCTTTGGAGTATCATGCGGTAATGACTAAGAGGACTGTTACTAAACTAATTGCATTTTCATGGATTGCCCCGCTTTCATCTATGGGTTTTTTGGTTGTCTTTAGTTCTGCATTAACTTTATGTGGCTCAAAGATTGAAAAATTGTACTGTGAAAACTGGGCTATTGTTAAACTTTCATGTTCTTCAACAGCAACATATAATGTTTTTGCATATATGGTGATTTTTACTTATATGGGGCATGCTGTTTTCATAATTTTTACCTACACGAAACTCTTCAACTCTAGTATCAAATGTATTGAGGATAGGAGGAAGGTCATCCATACATGCACTCCACATCTGGTTTCACTGATTAACGTCACAGTTGCTTTTCTCTTTGATACGATGTACAGTCGATATGGCTCAAGAGATTTTCCGCAAGGGCTCCGTCACTTTCTGGCATTAGAGTTCCTGGTAGTGCCCCCACTTCTCAATCCCCTTATTTATGGTCTAAAACTCACTAAAGTTCGAAATGAATTTTTGCAATGCATTAAGAATAATGTAAATTGTTAAACATTATTTCATGAGCATATCTGTACTTCTATTAACCTTTTAATATGTTCTCACTCAAAGCAGTCAAATCTGGATGTTTAATTTATGTCACTGTCAAAGCTAACCAAAACACAGCCAGTGCGGAACAAACTACCAGTTTGAGCAATATATAGGAAAAGTCATAATTGTACTTAATTCTTGTTTGGCTGTACCGAGGATCCAGATCAACTGCTTGCTATTGCTTAATGGCAGCGTTTTCCTTGCGTATTTCATTTCTGGGCTTTNTTCTTGTTTGGCTGTACCGAGGATCCAGATCAACTGCTTGCTATTGCTTAATGGCAGCGTTTTCCTTGCGTATTTCTGGGCTTCCCTTGGGGAAGTAGCTACCTTTTCTTCTGCATAACCTTATTATGTTGTCTTCTTATTGTTGCAGTTAACCTGACATTAATTCTCACTATTGTCGTGAGTAAAACCCTTCATGAACCCATGCACATCTTTTTGTGCAATTTGTGTGTTAATGAATTGTATATAATGTCAAGTTTCTACCCCAATTTCTTGTATGATTTGCTTTCTGAACCTCATAGGCAGGATGTATTACCCAGCGGTTAGTGATTTATTCCTGTTATGTGTGACTTTTCTGTTTTAACAGTGATGGCTTAAGACAGGGTAATGGCAGTATGCAGGCCTCTGGAGTATCATGCAGTTATGGCTAAAGGGGCTGTTTCTAAAGTAACTGTTTTCGTGGATTGCTCCAATTTCAAGTATGACTTTCATGGTTGTCTTTAGTTCTGTTTTAACACAGTGTGGGTCAAAGATTGGAAAACTGTGCTCTTGTCAAAGTGGTTCTTCTACAACTGTTTTTTTTTTTTTGCTTATCCTGTTGACACCTGCAATTTAGGTCATGTGGTTTATATACTGCTTTCTTTACTTCTTTCTAAAACTCTTTGAGTCCATTGAGACGGTCAGAAACACATGTACTCCACATCTTTCTTCAGTAATAAATGTCACGGTTGCTTTGTTGTTTGATATGATGTACAGTCGATATGGGTCAAGAGATTTACCACAGGCTCTCCGTGATTTACCTGGCACTAGAATTTCTGGTTGTGCTCCCCTCCCCCCCCTTCTCAATTCTCCTATCTATGGTCTAAAATTTAGCAAGGTCCAAAATGAAGCATTCAAAGCGTAAGGAATAGTGTTGTCAAATCACAAAAACAAAGGGAAGGTAAAACAAAAAGTGTTCTTATCTTGTATATGTTCTTTTTTGATCTTTCAACAAGCTGTCTGACCTGATATCAATCCATTGGTTCTCTACATCTTTTCTACTTCATCCAGAAAAAAACTTGTGGCCTAATGAAAAAGAATTCCTTCATCAGGAAACCAGACTGCCAGGCCTCCTTTCATCAAAGATGGAAAGTTTTGGTTTTCCTAGTTAGAGATTCTTTAAGCAATACCATCTTCAAAGAACTTTAAAAAACAAAAAAATCTTAATTTATTTAATGAAGACATTCNAGATGGAAAGTTTTGGTTTTCCTAGTTAGAGATTCTTTAAGCAATACCATCTTCAAAGAACTTTAAAAAACAAAAATTCTTAATTTATTTAATTAATAATTATATAACTCCCCTTTCAGGTCAAAAACACTCAAGTGACTCACATCTGAAATCATTCCTATTTTTTTTCACCAGACAGATTAATATTTATATTGTAGCTTAGTCAGAGATTGTGCTTTAAAATCATTGTTAAATTATTGCTCATGATTCTGCTATTCACTTATTTCTTTCAATATTTAATTTTGTTTTATATTATTTTATGTACATTTGATCGATTAAACTAATAAAAAAATTAAAGCACCAATATCAGTTAATTTGAAATGAATCTTTAAAGAGAATGTATTTATTTGGATGAAGCCTCTTTAGGTCTTAAGGTATTAACCAATAAAGCCCTGTTAAAATTGCTAATTGCATGAAACTTTAACTTTCATATTGCACCTTAGCCTCACGGGGAAGATGGCAATTTTATCTTGTTGCACCTCTGGAAAATAATTCATTTGTCAGTATTTGTTATTGCGCATACTCTTAAATGATTCTTCATAATGTAAACATTTAAAACATCTAGGTTCATCTGCCTTTATCATTATTTTAATGTATGTGGCTTTGTATTTAAGCTTTAATCTAACATTCATCACATGGTAAAGCAGTCCTCTTCCTTGTCTAAACCACTTATAAATCATATATGGTATTATTTTTTTCCAGTGTCCTTTAATCCATTTCATTGCCCTTGTTTTGCACAGCTTACATCCATACACTCACCAGGTAAGATCCTAAACACAAAGCGTAGAGGGTCCATGTGGACATGGGAAATTCTAAGAAGGAAAAATAAATAAATAAATAAATAAATAAATAATTTTATATATATATATATATAAAATAGTTGTATAAGTTATGTGGTTTAGCACGGTGAACCTCTGCATAGACAATAAATAAAAACTTAATAAGACCAATGTAATATAAAACACTGTTCAAATATACCAGATGAAAAAATCACATAAATGTCTCATGCTAAAGCTGTTTAATACTTCATGTTTAGTTTCTCCATCTGAAATATTTCACACCAAAACTGTATTGCTATGGATCACTCATTATTTCTGTTGGTATAAGGAAAATTATGTGAAAGCAGAGCACTTAAAACATCTTTAAAGGTTCTTGTAAATATTCATCTTATTTTATGCCTGTACTTGATGATACAAATATTCCAGTCACAAGTACAAACATATCCATACTTGTGGGTATGTGCCAAGCCAATTTGATTTTTGGTTACCTATATTAGACATAAAAAAATTCTTTCATCAAATGATGTTCATGTAAATTCAAAAAGTCAGTGGTCAGCTGACAAAAGTTAAATCAGCTGGGGAAGCATAACTTGGGTAGTTTTACTAAAATAACCCAGTTCCGGGCTATGCAATAAAACATTGGTTTCCTCTAAAGTAAATTTTTTTGGGGGTTGGTGGTCATTAATGCTGAGGAAATGGAAGAATGGAATAAGACTGTTAACTCAATTTGCCTGAAGTCTGCATGTCCTCCATCTGTTCATGTAGTTTTTCTCCAGATGATCCAGTTTCCTCCCATGGTCCAAAGACTTGCTTCAGGTGGATTGGTTACTCAAAATTGTAGAGTGTATGTTTGAGTAAATGACTGTGTGTGTAGTTACTGAACTGGTGTCATGTCCAGACTGGTGTACTCAGCCTAGGCCCACATGCTGTCCTTTGGCGATTGTGTTTGTCCTGTCACTGATGGTTCAGTATGAGTGAGTTATGGAGTAAGTGAACCAGAATGCCATTTTTTTCCTAAAAAATGAAGAAAAAGTAAAATATACATAGATACATTTAACTTTAAACCAGCAAGGCTTTTGCTCTTATACAATGTGTTATTTCTTTTTGGAGTGCATTTACAGGTCCCTCCTTAGGGTCAATTCAATGATGTTTATTGTTCCATTCCTATCCAAAGGGAGGTCATTATGATCTCGCTCTGTGATACTTTATTATCTTATGCCACAATGATGACCAGGCCCAAAGAGAACTGCATGTTGTTTGTTCTGTTCTTCTAGTCTCAGGGGCAAGTGGTTTGCTTTCCAGGGAATGGAGGGACAACAGCGGAGTAATGACCTATTTGAATAATAGGCACACAAACATGTTTTTCCAGCCACTTGCTTTAACCTTTGGGTATACAAACCTGTAACAGATGTCTACTGTAAGGATTACAATGGTAGCAGTCATGATAGTGCTAATGTTGGCTGCCATTAGTGTTTAACCACATACTGCAGGTTCTGGAAACAACTCAGCTGAGCTCCATTAGAGCCTATTAAAAGTTATAATTGTTTTTTTTTGAAAAGTTAATTCTCACTCTCTGCAATTAAACAGCTGCTTACTTGCTGTTTTTAAAGGGAAATCTGTATTGTATTATAAACATCCAATGATATTTAGGACAAATTAGTAATGTATATATTTTCAATTTTTCTTCAAACAATATAATTTTACTTTTAAAATTGTATGGTTCTACATTAAACTGAATTATAAATCTATCCATCATTAATAACTGCTTGTTCAGTGCAGGTTCACCAAAGTTGGGAGTCTATTCCAGGAGCTTAAGTATTAGGAGTACAAGACAGGGAACACCCTGCAAGACACACAGGTCTATCACAGGGCAATCATGCACACGTACACACAAAGGAAAGTTTAGAATCACCAGATCGCTTGAAACATGTCTTTGGGCTGCATGAGGAAACCAGGACATCCACAGGAAACCCACTTAAACACACGAAAGAAAGCATATAAAGGCCACAGATGCTGAGCATATTTAAGTCTAAACCCCCAACCAATAAACTATACTCATAACCTTTGACCCACTGTGAGTAACAATTGCTTGTCAGAAGTGGTCTTCTGATGCATATTTAAAGAGTGCAACATTTATAGTAAAATAAGTCAAGGTTTCACAAATGTACAACCGGTGAGGACTTTTGGGACTTTTAAATTATGTTGCAAGTGCAGAATTCTCCTCATTTTAGTACTTTTTTTAATTCCTGAAGAGAATTAAAGAAAATTAAATTTAAGAAAATTAAATTAGACCTTATTATATATTGCACACTTTTTTTATATTCCTTGGAGGGTGATGTTCTGTCATATGCATAGTTGGAAAAATTCTTTTAAATCCCAGTTTCCTTAGAACAGGGCATAAAAGCCAAGTGTTTCATTTTAGACACACTCCACAAGAAGAATTATGGGCTGTAACAGGTACTGCATGATGATTATGATGAAGATAATGATTATTATTAGTGATATTGTTATAATTAGGGCATGTATGTAAAACAATTTTAAATATAAATAAAACTAAGTTAAACTAAGTTTTTGTATATTGTATAATGAATAATTAAGTCTCCAACTGATTTTTTTTTTAAATAATGTCTTCTGTCTTTCAGAACAAACTTATTTAAGGTTTATTTCAATACAGGCCATAAAGTTTTATTTATTGTTTATTCTAAAAGATATAAAAATGTGACTGCTAGATAGGAATTTTAAAACTGTAAAAGTAAAAAATTAAAGTTGTAAAGTTGTATTTCAGGAACCAATAAAAATAACAGTGAAACAGTAATAATGAAATTGTGACTTAAGTAACATTAGGTTATTTATTTACGCAAAAAAAGAAAACAGAAATAAAATTGCAGAAGCACAGAAAATGTTAGAGATCAATAAACCTGCAGGATTGTGATGGATCTCTAACTACAAAAATAGATTAACTTTTTTGTTTAGAAACTAATAGAAAAAAAACTCCTAAAAATTTCCAGTCCTTTTATAACTGCTGCTTTGTGAAGGCACACAATTACAGCATCATCATTGCTTTTGAAAATATAAAAACTAAAAGCTGAAAAAGAAAAATTTTGTCATCGTTGAATGAATTTTAATAATTAAGAAACATTACTAGTTTTTTTCTTTGTATGCTTTGTACTTTTCAGATTCTTCCCACAATGGCAACAGATAAAAGTTACAACACTTCAGTGTTCACTCTGTCTGGAATAAGTGCAACTTGGGAAAATAGATACATTTTCTTCTGTATAACCTTATTGTGTTACCTTTTAATTGTCTCTGTTAACCTGACATTAATTCTCACTATTCTCCTGAGGAAAACGCTACATGAACCCATGTACATCCTTCTGGGCAATCTCTGTCTCAATGGATTGTATGGATCTGCAGGTTTTTACCCTAAATTTCTGTCAGATATATTTTCTGAACTTCAAGTGATATCATATACAGGATGTATTATTCAGGCATTAATAATTTACTCTTCTGTCCTTTGTGACTTTTCTACTTTAACAGTGATGGCCTATGACAGGTTTGTAGCAATATGCCGGCCTTTGGAGTATCATGCTATAATGACAAATATGACTGTTGTTAAATTGCTTGCATTTTCATGGATTACACCTGTTTCTTGTATGTCTGTTTTAGTCATTTTAAGTTCTGGTTTAATGCTGTGTGGCTCTCATATTGAAAAACTATACTGTGAAAACTGGGCTATTGTTAGACTTTCTTGTTTTCCTTCTACACTCTGTAATGTTTTTGGGTATATTGTGATATTTACATATTTGGGTCATGTGTTTTTCATACTGTTTTCTTATGTGAAACTCATTAAAACCACCCTCACATCCACGGAGGACCGGAGCAAGTTTATGCAAACATGTACTCCACATCTGCTCTCATTAATTAACGTCACAGTTGCTTTGTTGTTTGATACGATGTACAGTCGATATGGGTCAAAAGATGTTCCACAAGGTCTCCGGCATTTCCTGGCATTAGAGTTCTTAGTGGTGCCTCCACTTCTCAATCCCCTTATCTATGGTCTAAAACTCAGTAAAGTTNCTTAATTTATTTAATGAAGACATTCGAGTTCTTAGTGGTGCCTCCACTTCTCAATCCCCTTATCTATGGTCTAAAACTCAGTAAAGTTCAAAATGAAGTCTTGAGATGCATAAAGAATAATGTCATGTCTCAAAATTGAAGTACAAGTTTTTTAATGTTATTACTTTATCATTTCTGTTTTTTTTATTACTTTATACTTCTACCTTTTCATTATTGTATCATTACACTACTTCTGTTTTTCTTGACCCGAATACGTTCTTATACATCCACAAAACACAATACACCCAACAAAATTGTTACTGCAGCTTTTCATGTGTGACCTTCACAAGCTGATGCTGTTTAGGCTATTTGTCCATGTTTTGCTCATGGCAGACACAAAAACTTCGACATGCAATGTATTTACAAACTACACCTCCCTTTATCCAGTGATATAAGCTTAAGTTGTTGTTTTTTTGTTATTACTTTCCTTGTGTTTTTCTTTAGTGGTACTTCTTTGCAAAAATATTTCTGTGACTGTATACTGTTTGGTTAACAAAAATTCTCATTTGTCAAAAAGGCAATATTTCTAGCCCTCAATTTCATATTCAAAGATTGGTATAAATGAATTACATTTACTCTGTACTTTTTCTGTACATTTCTTTTTGCTACATTTATACAGTTTTACTTCAGAGTGACCCTAAATAAACCTAGACAAGTTAAGATATTACTTTGCATGCTAAGATTCTCCTTTTTCAAGCCATGCCATACTGGTATTCTCAATAATACAGTACGGATGCAAGAGCTGGACAGTGAAGAAACTTTGCAAGCAGCCTTTGAATTATGGTATTGGTGGGTATACCTCATATACTATAGACACAAAATGAATATATTGGTAGACTTAAGCTTTTCCCGGAAGGTTAAATGGCAAGGCTTCAACTTTCATACTTTGGACAGCATCTCTGTATTGTTCGTCTGCATTCGGCTGCACTCTGTCATGGACTCATCGTTTACGTTGGTGAAATTACTATTTTGTTAAACCACTAAAATGGAACACACTGCTGCATGTTTTTGACCCAGGCAAACCTGGGTAACTCAGTCAATAGATATTTTTAGCAAACAAAACCTTTTGAATAGTGAGAAGCAAAAAGTTTCCAGTTTTACGTTTTTATAAAAATAATAACATAATAATAAACTTTACTGCAGTTTCTTGAAGCACATTTGGACAAAATCGCAAACAAAATAATAGTAATATCCATCCATTATGTAAACATTTGTCCTGTGCACACAATCCCAAATACATGGCCACATACATTCGCTTATGCATTTCACACACTTTAGATTTAAAAATTTACCTAAAAAACATATGTGACAAACTTATTATATTATACTTTTGTTATGCATAAGGATATTCAGAGTTCACATTATATCATATCAGATTCATACTGACTTCTTGAAATTTGGAAATCATCATTTGTAGCTTTATTTTGGTTTCTGAAGATGAAACAGATTTTTGTTTTACTTTTAGGCACTTTGATAAACACCTTTGGTAGAAACTGTGGGTCAAGACTTGTTGCAACCTACCAGCGATTGAAGACAAACCCCAAAACAAGCAAAGTAAACCCACACCTGCAAGCTAGGTGTGATACCTAGGGATTTGCTGAAAAAGGCTGTCATTTTGAGTTGTAAACAATGTGTTTATGGAAATAGGTAGCATGCGACACTAAATTACATCATTGTTGTCTTAGAAATTTCCAGGAACGATTCTAAGACCATTTCATGGTTGCAGGAATCTTTACTTGGTGTTCATGAGCATGGGTGAGCCTCCAAAGGAAAGTCCCCCCAAACAAAGGATTCAGCACAGTTTTATAGGTTTTACAGGTACATCACCAACTTCCATATATGGTTGGTTCCTGCATTCTGCTTGACTGGTGGATAATGTGTGTGACCCCTGATTTCCCTTTGTATTCATTGACTACTCAACTGTCCAGTTCACAACTACCCTCTAATCCACCCCCCATGGGGAAACAAGGTTTTACAGCTTCTTCATAAATACTTTATGTCAGGGCATCCTGTTTGTCAAGAAACATTTTTTGCCTTTTGGTGTGGGTCCTGCTGCGCACCTGGGGCTCGTGAGCCATTCACCTCCACCTCCCTGTTCCCTGTTTAAGGTCAGTTCACTGGTGTTTGTATTTGCAACCCTGTGTAAAGGTAAGTCATTATGTGTTTTTCTCTGAGGTCATTTAACATTACATCATTCCACCCTGTTGCTCAAATACACAAAGGATACGATTTTATTTGTTCTTGTCTACTTGTCTCAGGAGTGAATGCAATCAAATTGGTTTCCAGGTAGAGGGACAACAACAAACTAATGACCACTCTGTAACACAGACAGATAAACATGTGTATCTACTCAACTGAACACCTGCTTTAACCTTTGGGTATACAGACCTACCATAGATATCTGTAGAGATTATACTGTTAACACTTTGCCAAGGTGAAGTGACTGGCATTAGAAATTATGTCCAGCATATGTGCTAAAATAAGCCTGCTGTCTGTATGTTCTCTGCTTCCCTTAGAAGAGGTATAGTTGGATATACCACTGCTGTGTCAGATGAAAGTTTAACTATTACAATAACAAAAATAATCTGAAAAAATAAAATTATTATATACATGTGTGTACCCTTCAGTTATTATACAACCAGCTAAACAATTTCCATTGCTATTCACAATTGCTTGCTTACACATCTGCTTATACCTTTGCCTGTTCAGATTTGCATAGATGTGTATTGTGAAAATAGAAAAGTGCAGAATGTGCAATGGACAAAGGATATAATTCTCAAGATTTTTTTTTATGAGATACAAGTACTGAAGTACTGAAGTACTGAAAATACAAGCAAAAAGTACAAGTACTGAAATAAACCTTTGATTAGTATGTTCTGAAAGATAATTTACAGTTTTCATCAATAAATACTTTATGGTTTTGCAAATTATTCATCTGAGTAGGAAATCAAAGACATTATTTTTTAAAAAATCAGTTGGAGACTTAATTATTCATTCACAAATAATGAATGCAAAAATCCAAAAAATTCAAAAAATGAATACAAAAATGAATACAAAAACAGAATATGAATCAATGCATGCAGATCAGCAGTATTAAAACCAAATTATTTTCACCAGAGCACCAGACACATAGCAACTGCTTTCAGAATCTTGGTATTGCTTAAGAGACACATAACATAACATTTGACTAGGGGCACAATATTATAATGTATTAGAGATATTCATGTTTAATTATGTTTTACAGAAAAAAAGAAACTAAGTGCTACCTCAGCAATGCAAGAATTATTCATGATAAACATGTTTTTACAATGAATGACTATGCTCTGGGAACAGCTGTGGCTACTGCAGACTCATTGGTGCCAACATTGTTCCCAAATAAATATATGAGAGTTCATTAAAATCATTTACAAATGACATGAAACCACATATGGATAGAAAAAAATAAATTGCCACCAGCACAATTATTTGTTTTAAGTAATAAACTATATAGCTGAAAAACATTAATATATTGAAGCAAATAGAAATGTTGGTCAAAATAGAAAAATTAAACTGAAATCTAATTTAAGATTACTGTATTCTGCTTTACATATGTTAGGCTGTAGGTTTAGAGTTTCCACTGTATTTGAGTCTTTTGCTCTCCACAAATAACAGAAAAATAAACATGCCATTTTCACTTTGCAACAGAAAAATTTTAGATAACAGAATAATGCTGAAGAAACAGCAATTAAAATATAAATAAAGTTCAAAATGTTTGAATATTCCAAAAATACAGTACTTATTTGTTTATAATTTAGGTACAGTGGATTATTATTATTGTTGTTGTTGTTGTTGTTAATAATAATAATAATAATAATTAATCAATCAATCAATCAATCAATTAATTAATTAATTTTGTACTACTACTAAAATTACTTTTTTGGCCACAACTAACATGATCAACATATTGTGAAGATACACTGACCACTTAAATTTTGGTTAATATTCTATGCTAGCTATACTGTATGCACACGATATGCAAACCTAACAAAAATGAATTAGAATTTGTCATAGAAATTTTCACTAACAATTTTAAGACCATTTCATGGTTGCAGGAGTCTTTACTTGGTGTTCATGAGCATGGGTGAGCCTCCAAAGGAGAGTCCCCCCAAACAAAGGATTCAGCACAGTTTTATAGGTTTTACAGGTACATCACCAACTTCCGTATGTGGTTGGTTCCCCATTCTTCTCGACTGGTGGATAATGTGTGTGACCCCTAATTTCCCTTTGTATTCATTGACTACTCAACTGTCCAGTTCACACCTACCCTCTAATCCACCCCCCATAAGGAAACAGAATTTCAGCTCTCGCACAAACACTTTCATGTCAGAGCATTCTGTTGGTCAGGACATTCTTATTCCCTCTTGGTCCGGGCCCTGTTGACCAGCTGGGGCTCGGGAGCCATTCACCTCCACCTCCCCCTTTCTCTGCAAAGTGCCACAGCACAACCCACAATGACCACAAGTCCAACAACCACAGTGTCCGACGCCTCAAATCCCAACCCCCAAAATGCCCATGTCAAACAACTACAAAATTTCCTCTCACAAATCCGATTAACTTTTATTTTGTAAAATTAAAGTTTGGTGATCAAAATCATAAAACGACTCCTGTTTTTTTCTAGATAATTTACGGAATGAAAGTGGTTTATCATAACCTTTTTCTGTGCCTGTCTGCGGAGTAAAAACATAGGTAGAACAAGTAACCTCCCCTCACACTGATCTCTGGGTTCAAATCTATATCCACCAGCCCACAGAAGAGTTGCAACATAACAGGTTTCCCTGCTGTCCCACTGTGTCCCAAGATTACCTGTTTGAAAATATATACACTTCATTTGATAAATTACTGTTAAAATAAAACTCAAATTGAAGTCATGGAAAAGACGATTTTCCAGAGGGAAACACTGAACCAAACACCTGGCCACGCCCTGCTATCAATCCCACCCACATGCATATAAAGACATCCTGCTCCTTTCACAATGCAAGCACTGTTTTTGTAAATGGGCCTTGTCTTGCCTTGCCTTACTTCACCTTGTCCTTGCCTCAGCTCGACCTGCTGCTCTATACTTTGCACGTTTGCTGATACTTTCTGGATGCTAACTTTGAACCATTTTGCTTTGATGATGGGTTCCCTACTAGTGCCCTTTGGTGACGGGAACTCACTGCCACTCCTCCCCACCTGCTGCAGCGCTGCAGTCTCGCATTCCCCTCACTGCACCCCTTGCCACTATTAGATTCCTGATCGCCTAACTCTCTTTGGGCCAGGCTGCCCTTGCATCTTAAGCCATTCCTGCTGCCCTCCCACTCTGACACCCCATAGCTCTGGCCTAAATGTCGATCCTTGCTGCCCTCTGCCACCTGCGGGTCTAGACCTCCCGTGCCCTTTCCAATCCCCAGGCTGTGACCAGTCCCTTGCCTTAGCTTGTGCCATTTGCACACATGCACCTCTATTTACTCACCGCCTGCTGGTGGACCTTTTCATGTGTCCATTAGCTCCTCACGTGCCACACTATTGCTTGCCAGCCAAGGCCCTGCAGCTTGCCACTATCTGCTTGTCACCTGTCAGGGGGCTACAAGACATCCATTTTGTAATTGTTGGCTGTAACTATGTGTTAGGGTTGAGACTGTTTCCAGGTGTATTTGTGTGTGACAGTTCTGCACATCTGTATGTGTACAGTTGTGAAGCATCCAAAAAGTGTCTGTGACTGGTTCTGTTCTGGCTATGTAAATAGGTGTTGAGTCCTGTGCATGTATTTATTTGGTATTCTTGCTGTGTGTTGGTGCCAAACTCCTTAATAATTTAACACTGAAATACGTCATATACGGCTCTACCTCTACAACATCATGCTACCAACAAACAAAATGTTTTTATACATACTATTCTAGTATAACTCCCTGTCTGCTGGGAGTATTAATAAGTGATAGTTATTAATCTCATAGGCCAGCAGAGCAATCCTGAAGTGTTGAAAAGTCAGAGCAGTGGCTTTACTGTTACCTGTAGCCAAAAAGAGGAACTAGCATGACAAAAATTGGTGTATTTGTAACTGACTTTTTTGTAATGCCATTTTTAGTTTGCAGATATTAGTTGTAAATTAGTTTTAACTAATAATAACTATATAATAATAAAACTATTCCTAATTGTTTAAATCACATTAAGAGACATTCTTAAAGTGGTTAGATGGAAGTTCTGTTACTGGGTGTCTCAGAGAAATTTTAGAAAATGTTTTACACTTCTGTTCATCATTACTGATAAGCAGCAATGAATAACTGCTCTGAAATAGTTTTTTGTTGCATGGTTTCAATGACACAAGGATAAAAAACATATCATTTTTTGCTTTTCTTTACTTGGCTACCTATTGTATGTTTTTCGGAACTTCAGTCTGGTTATAACCATTCTACTGGAATACGTTCTCCATGAGCCCATGCACATCTTCCCGTGTAATCTGTGTTTCAGTGGAATCTGTGGTGCTACCGGGTTCTATCCCAATATACTAAATGGCCTCTTTTCAGTCTCTCATATAACCACATACAGGACATATGTAACTCAAATATTTGTTATTTGCACCTATATGTTTTGTGAATTTACCAACCTTACAGTGGCGTATGACAGGTATGTTGCAATGTGTATACCTTAGGAGTGTCACTCTATTTTCTGCCATCTTGGAGAACTGGAAAGTTACTGCTCATTATTTGGCTGTTTTCTTTGTGTGAAACAATTGCTGGGGTTTTGCTGACAGCCAGACTTCCTCTGTGTGGAAACAGAATTGATAAGCTTTATTGTTTCAACTGGGATGTGGTGAAGCTCTCCTGTATTGATATTACTTTGAACAATTTGTATGAGTATATTCTATTATTTTTAAAGCTATGATGTTCATGATATCTTACATCTACATCACTGGTACATGTTTGCGCTCTCAGGCAGAACAGAGTAAGTTCATGGAAACCTGTCTGCCACACATGATCACACTAGGCAGTTTCTCTTTGTCATTCTCTTTAGATGTAATATATGCATGGACTCCGGCACCAGCCTGGAACCTTGACCCTCTAGTTTATGGCTTGAAACTTAAGCAGATATGTAGCAATGTATGCAGAATGTGCAACAGAAAGATTGATGCGCTGATTTAATCTGTGATTTTTTTTTGTCACGACACATTTTTCAAAATACATTCCATTTTATAGCATGTTTATCTTGTGTCTGACCTCCCATGTCTTATGTATGAAAGCCAGACACAGCTGGACCCAGGCACTCTGAGGCATTAGTGCCTTGTATATTAATTAATTTTCAAGGATTGTGTGTGTATTAATTAAGGTCCTCATTCTTAACTCAAAACAGTCCAAAGACAAGTGCTTCAGGTTGACTGGCCACTCTAAAGTGCCCACTGTGTGTGAATCAGTGTGTTTGTGCCTGTCATAAATGTTCCACAGTATATCCAGACACCATATGTAGAGGGATAACATGACCACAGGAAACCTTTATAGAAATGGGTGTCAACCGTTGTCATTGCCCACAGAACTATCATACACTCAACACAGCCTCAGGGTCATTGTCAAGTCCTGGACTTCCTAGCACAGTTGGACACATTAACTATGTACAGAGCAAAGCATTATGGGAGCTACAATTGTACCTGACATTACAATATATTTTATCATCTTAAAAATTGTTTTTTTTTGCCAATCTCGCAGACTTTTGTATTTTTGTTGCTTTTTTGTATCCACTGGTTCTTCAATTTACAAACATAAATGAGACAAGTCAGTGTTTGCAACTATTTCTTTGTAACTACAATGATAGTTACAATTATTTTGTTGACTACTATAGGTTGGTTAATCCAGGTGCAGTTTGTTTTTTATGTATTCAGAGTGAAGTAAGTGAAGACAGATGGTATAATTCGAACAAGAAGATCATGCACACTAAAATAGTGACTCAAATAGAGCACTGCGTATAACCAATGTCTACAGAGAACAGGTGAAAGGACTGTTTCTCAGCTCGCTACCTTAATAGTAGGGAATATTTGTGAGTATGACAAGAGGTGGGAACAGTTCTGATCTGGGCTATTCTATGCTTGGGTTATCCATGGTTCAGCCAAGGATGTAGTTTTACCTAAAAGGGAAAATTAATTAACAGTATTATATAGATGTTTCTCCATGTCTTTACAGGTTAGGGTCTGTTGAAAAAATACACAGATAAAGCTATAATAAATGAAAAACACTCTGTGACACTTCCATCCATCTATTATCAAAAATTATTTGCCAAATGCACAGTCCTGATGATCTACCCTGGAAACATGAAGCAGATCACCAGGTACACACTGCGCAGGATGGCAGTCAACTGCTCTGAAACACTTTTAATTATTTTTTATTTACTTGAAACTACATCCAATTTAGAATCATTTAAACATTGCTGAATTTAAAAATACATTATAATCTTAACTATTTCTCAAGGCTGAATGACCCCATAAATATGAAATCTGTAAATGTGGAAAACGTTGATTAACATTTAAATGAGCTGCTACATGCTGTCAGTGTAACTATTGTTAGAATTTCCTTTCATAGCTATTTCCTGTCAAGAAGTGTGCATTATTGCACTTCTTTTACCAGTATCTGGCAGTCACTTTATGTGAGCTTTTCCTCCACAATACAATTTCATAAACTCAAAGTATTACAAAGCAGGCTGAGCAGGAAGGTCCAAACCTTCTTTTCCAATGTATACAGCAGTTCTGTGGAATCTGCAAGTATTCTCTGGTCACCTGGGAGAGGTAATCTCTCTACTGTATCCTTTGTCTGCCTTGTTCCTAGTATAACTCCAGTGAGAGCTAACCTGGGGGGCTTTCTTGAAACATGCCTGAACCCCCTCAGCTGACTCCTCTAGATCCAGAGGAGCAGTGATTACTCCAAGGCTCTTCAGAACCATTGAGCTTCTCACCCTGTCATGCAGAGTGAGCTCAGTAATCCTACAGAGAATCCTTCTCTCAAATGCTTGTGTGTACAGTCTCATTAATTTAGCCAATACCCAAAGCTGGTTACATTAAAGTGGGATGAGGATATACACTGAACAGTAAACCAAGAGCTCTGTCAGAAGGCACAGCTGCTGGTCCTCCGCCCAAAGATTGGTACAGTGCTTGCAGAAGATCTGACACCAACCTACCTTTTAACCTCCCATAGCCCTTTTCCATAATCTGTGAACAGTACCCCAAAGCTAGTTAAACTCCTCCACTTAGGGGAGGTGTTTCCCCCTAAACCTAGAGAGAGCAACTCCCTCTCTTCCAGGACCCTGACCTCAGACTTAGAGATTTTGATTTTTATAATGGTCACATTCAACAGTGTACCTCTCAGGTGCATGCCACAATCAGAGGAGTCCACAAGGACAATATCATCTACAAACCGTAAAAATAAATCCCTTTAGGCCCCCAAGTAGATGCACTCCAATCTTCAGCTTTGATATCCTTCCCATTAAAAACACAAACAGGAGTGGAGACCAAAACACAACATTGGTACAGCAGGATCCCCACATTGAACACATCTGACATCGCAGAAAATGCATCCACAAGTCATTCTATTCTCATACAGGTAACGGGTAGTATGGATCAGCAGCAAAGATTCAACAACACATGAGCACATGTAAGGGGAAAAATTTCCATGCCCCGTCAGACAACTATGCTGAGGAGATCTGGTCCACTCTTACTTGAACATGCCATATTTACTTCAGTCGTGAGCTAACTACCTTTAATCAGACTCTCATATGGTTTTATATATTTCATGTATGATTCAGATATTTGTAATCTATGTCCACCTATCTTTTGAATTTACAAATTTAACAGTGATAGCTTATGACAGATTTGTTGCAAGATGCAGGCCATTGGAGTATCACTCCATTATGGCACCACAGAGAGTTGGGACATTGCTGCTAATAACATGGCTTCTTCCTTTCTGTGAGGCAAATAATTGGCTTATTTTGACAATTTTCCTTTCCCTTAGTGGGTCTAAGAGCAACAAAATGTACTGTTTCAACTGGGATGTAGTAAAACTGTCCTGTGGTGACACAGCTTCTAACAATTTATATGGTTACTTTCTGAGGTTTTCGAACGTTTTTCAAGTCATACATCAGCATCTGATATGATCACATTACACAAATATGCATGCGGAGGAGCGGAAAATGAAAATCTGTAAGATTCACCTTGTACATTTAATTTGACATATGGTACACACGCTATGGTTCAAGTGACAGTAGTAGAGTGGGGTTCGATTCTCAGTCAAGGTCAAGTCTGGACCAACTCATTCAAAAAGCAAACTGAATAGGGATCAGCTGCAAATAAAGGACTTTAGGAAGGAAGGAAGAAAGATATCTGTATGTCTATGTAGTATAGGCTTAGCTGAGTAGCGAGCAGGAGAGTGGGGTTTGATTCTTGGTTGAGGTCTTGGGTTCCGTTGCCCATTATGCTATTCAGCCAAGCCCACACTACATAGACATACGGGTACCGAAGTCCATGACTGAAAATCAAACCACATGCTCCTGCATGCAAAGTAGACTCCTTACCCACTATGCTACGCAGCCAGGCCCACACTATTTTGACATACAAATCAATAAGTCCTTAATATGGAGATGATTCCAGCTCAGTTTGATCTCAGCTCAAGTACATAAGTCCGTGACTAAAAATTGAAACACACTCGTGTGCATGCATTTTACCCATTATGTGACACAGCAAGGCCTGCGCTAGGCAGACATACAGATACCTAAGTCCCTCACTTGGAGCTGAATCCAAATCAGTTATCCTTAAGGCCGTGACTGAGAATCAAACTTAACTCTTTTGCATGCAAAGCAGACTCCTTACCCACTATGCTACACAGATATAGAGGTACCTGAGTAAGTCTTTCAGTTTGAGTTGAACCCAGCCCAATTCTCCTTCAGGGGGCAACTGAGAATCGAACTTCGCTCTCCTGCATACAAGGCAACTAATTTACTCATTATGCTATATAATCAGGCCTATGCTAGGCAGACAAAGAGGTACCTAAGTACGTCCTTCACAAAGCGCTGAAGCCAGAGCAGTTGTTTTTCAGGCCGTGACTGAGAATTGTACTTCACTTTCCTGCATGCAAGGCGGACTCTTTATTCACTATGCAACACAGCCAGGCCTACGCTATGCAGACATAGAGGTACCTAAGTCCCTCACTTGTAGCTGAACCCAGATCAGTTTTCCTTATGGTAGTGACTAAGACCAAAACCCCACTCTTCTGCAAGGTGGTCTCCTTAGCCACTATGCTACACAGTCAGGCCTACACTACTCAGACTTAAAGATACCTACGTAACTTCCTTCACTTGGAGCTGAACCCAAATCAGATTTCCTAATGGCAGTGACTAAGAATCGAATTTCGATCCCCTGCATTGAAGGCAGAGTGATTACCCATGATGCAACACAGCCAGGATTGCGCTATGCAGACAGAGAGGTACCGAGGTAAGTATTTCACTTGGAGGTGAACCCAGATCAGTTCTCCTTATGAGAGTGACTAAGAATCAAACCACACTCTCTTGCATACAAGGCAGACTCTTTACCCCCTATGCAGACATAGAAGTACCTAAGTAAGTGCTTTACTTGGAATTGAACCCAGATTAGTTGTCTTGTTGAAAGTAGACTTTATACCCACTATGCTGCATAGCCAGGCCTTCATTGTGTAGCATGGCTGATAAGGAGTGTGCTGGGTATGTAGGATTTTAGGGTTTGATTCTCAGTCACAGCTGTAAGCAGAACTGATTTGGGGTAAGCTCCATGTCAAGGACTTATTCAAGTACTTCTATTTCTATAAAGTGTAGGCCTGGCTTTGTAGCATAGTGGGTATAAAGTCTGCCATCAAGAGGAAAACTTATCTGGGTTCAGCTCCAAGTGAAGGACTTACTTATGTACCTCTAAGTTCACATCATACGGGCTTGGCTGTGTAGCATAGTGCATAAGCAGTCTGCTTTGCATTCAGTAGAGTGGGATTCAAGTCTCAGTTATAAATTTAGGTACTTGAGCTGGGGTTAGCTCCATGTGAGGGGAGTTTCATTTCATTTGAAACTCAGTCATGGTTTCAGAATTTTTTTCAATTAGAATTAAGGTTTTTCATTAAAAATATATTATTTTTTGTTTTGTACTTTTTAAAATATCTGATTGAGAAGAATGGATATCCTGAAAGCGTGTATCACTCATTGTTAATTGTGTAAGCAAAATGCAATTTTCATGAACTTTTTTATTTTTATGAGTTTTATATGTTATCTTTTAACAAACCCATAGTACTCCAGAAAGAAGTATGTGTTTATGGTACATACATTTTTGTTTCTCCATTAAATAAAGGTATTTGGTTCAAGCATAATCTTAATGGACTCAGTCCTGTTATGAATTCAGCTCCTTATACAATTAGATGACCAGAATTTAGACAAAATTTCTTATAATAGGAACTGCACAGGGTAATTCTGGTATATTCTGGTATATTTAACAAAAACAAGCTGACTGGTTGCACAAATTGTTGCCATGACTATTGTTATGATCCATGTAATTGATTTTTTCTGTAGAAATGAATGACAGAGTGGCAGCCTTATGTTTAATTCATTCCAAATTCACTTTGAATTCTGATCTGTCAAAGCATATTAGCAGCAGATATTAGCCAAAAATTTCTGAACTTTCCCAATGGTGTTTCAGTAAAAAGGTGTTTCTGTGAGGAGGCCAAAGGAACACTAATTTGTTCACTTGTCTAAGTGATGGCTGTGGTCCCTATTTGTTTGTTGCTCACAGCGACCCCTATGGCCAACTGCAGGCACATTTCTCTGTCCTTCAAGCAACTATTTTGTCAGATGAACATTCAACCCTCTGTTCGGTTTTTTGCATATATGAAAAATGTTCCGTTCATTTGCATTTCTGCAACCAACTAAATTAAAAATGTAGGACTGAATTAATTCAACTCACTTCAACAGTAGGTAGAACCCATGTCTAGTGTTCTTTAGTGGCGATGTTCAGTAACAAGACAGCAAACAACTGATATGTTTATTTGATAGATATGTTGACAACTTGCGTTGAATAAGGGTTTATGGAGATGACATTTTATTTCATTTTATTTCTAGCCACTTTCAATAATTTTTAGTTTTAATGTTGATCTAACTTGCTATAATTCTAACTAATGAAAATGTTAAGAACGTCTAACATCTATAAAAAGCATATTTTTTGTTACAGCTAAATCCAACATTTGTACAGAACTTACTCAGTGAACAGAGGTTCATGAATATGCTTACATTAATTACAAAGGGCCATCCATCAATCCTTTATTCTAAACTACTTGTCGTGACCAAGTAAGCCTTTGGCAAAATCACTGGGCACTAGGTTAGGAGATGTTAGTTTATCACAAACTGACTGCACATAAACTGACACGCTATTGGCAACTTACAATGACCAGTTTACCCAAAACACAGGTTTGATCTCAGGGAGGAAACTGGAGAAAATTTATGCAAACAACCAACCTCTACAGTGGACCACCAGTGCTACTTGTGACACCACAAGCCATCCTTTTAATTATATAGATCATAATGCAAACTGGAAGTGGTCTTACATTGACAAACACCGTTGAGGCTTGCATGATCAGTTTTAGTAGGAAATTGTGAAAAGGTATTTTTTGTTTTTTCAATCATTTGAAAGTATAAAAAATTGTAGTGTTATTTTAAGCTAAATAAAAAGTAATTCACTACTGGTAACTAGTGTTTAATGTCAGAGTCATGGTAGTCTAGAATTTCGAATCTCAAAAGCGCAGGGAACAAGGTCGATCAGACGAACACCCTGACAGGATGGCAGTCCATCACAGGGCAGTTGTAGTCACACACTTAGGGCTATTTAGAGTCATCAATCCTAGTGCATATCTTTGGAGTTTTACTAATGATATGCATGAGCATAACATTTGTAATGGTTTTAACGTTTGTGGTTTGCAATATACATGTTATTTTCACTATATGATTTCATTTTTATTGTATATTTCTGTATTTATGGTTTGTGGAAGGGGAACATGTGTAATTCCAGAATTGCTTGACTGTGATCTAAATATTTACTCCTTAACTGGGAAGGGGGATCTCCCTTGATGGGGGTGCTCGGTGGTGGTGGGTCTGTCTTCTTAGGTGTTTTATTATGTTGGCTTAAGATGTTGTTCTGGGCTGCCTATACTGCTTTTGTATTGTTTTAGGTTTTTGTACTTTTTACGATTGTGTTATTACAGATGGTTTTAACTGATTTTTACAGAACTTGTGCAATGGTACAAGCTGCAGAATCTCATTTAATTAATTTAATGGGATTTTGGAACTGGTTGAATTAAGTGGTAATAAATGAAATTTTGTATTTTCAAATGCTGTTTCTAAAGCAGAACTTAACTTCTTTTAATAAAGTTGTCGAGGAATAAAATGTTCAGAGTGCAGGAGTAAACCAAAATGCCCAGATGAAACCCCTGCAAACATAGGAACAAAATTGCATTACATACTACAATCACGTTTTATCACCTTTTAGTAGCAGCAGAATGTACAGAAAAAAAGGATTATAATCATTTAAAATTTAATATTAAATTAGACAACAGTCCAAGTTATGGTTTTTCAACAAATCATTTATGTAATGTTGTCCATTAGGAACTGTACTCACTGTCATTAATTAAACACACGTGGCTCAAATCTGGTGGCAGCTTGTCACAGCTTAGCAGCCACCAGCACAGGAAACATATAAGGCTCAGAATGATCAGGTTTGCTTTTGGGGAATCTGCTTCTTTAATAACAGACTATAACTGCGATGCACTGGTGTCCCATCCAGGGAGTACTTTCGAGCCCACTGCCTAATGATTCCTGGATGGGGTCCAGGTCACTGCAACCCTGACCAGAATAAAGTGGTTAGGGATGATGGATGGAAGGATGGGTGCATGGAGACTAAAATGATTACATTATTTTGAAAATATGAGATGCATTTTAATGTTTCTTTTTAACACTAAAGATTTTTGTATACTCAGTGAAGGAACTCAGATTGTAATCTGTCTGACATTAATGCCAGAACATGTAAGAGTAAGAATTATTGCAATATTAATAAAAAAAACTATGCCTACCATAGATTGCATAGCATAAGGTTACAATATCAGTGTTATAAAAAAAAATCACTAAATGGGGTATTACTGTATATTACACAGCTCCATAATAGTATAGCTTATCTATATGTTTTTGAACATCTGATCAGACCTTTTATCAAAGACCTCCCGTGTGATCTGTAGCACATACGGTCATCTGTTCCTGACTTCGTGTCTCTGTGGAAAATCATCTGTATCATTATACGTGTCAGCTTAACACCTGCAAGAAGGTGGAAATATCTTAACAGATACCTGGCTAACAAAATTTGTAGTAAAGCATTTGGACTGATAGATAAAAAATTCACTTGTGTGGATGTTTAGCTGTCCATCAGATTTCTTGCTTCCACAAATTTCTGGCCATTTGCTAAAATGATTTATGGGACTTTGTAAAATTTCCATATTGTAAATGTTTGTACTATGGAGGTAGAGATGGAGGTCCAAATCTGTTTTGGAAATAAACTTAAAGGAGAAATGTGATTTTTCAAAATACCCTTCTCCTCAAGATCTTGTGTTATAATTTGTGACCAAATTTTATTCATACTACTAATCTACATCTCAAAAAATAAACATACTTTTTAATCCTGTTTAGGAAAAAATAATAATAATTTACAAGTGAAATTATACAATTGTTTTAAAATTTAAAAAGTTTATCCATTTCACTTATAAGAAATGAAAATCATTAAAAGGAATATGTTTCCATTTCACAACCATTTGGTTTTTCTGAGGAAGACTCATTAACAAATTGTCAAATGAATAGACACCTTCAGGGTGTTGAGGTTATTCTGAGTCTAAACAGCCCAACCCATATGGAATCCAGTATATAAATGGTGTAAATCCTTTTAGAGTTGCTCAGTGCTCTGATTTCCTAGAGGGCAACACAGTAATATGATGACATAGTGTAGAAGCTATAATGCTGTTCATTTCATTTACAGATAGGTGAAACACTACCATATTTTCAGTTTTGAGATTTGTGTGCTAAAGATTTCATTTTTAACCTTCTTGGAATATAAATGTGACCATATTTCCTGCATTTAAGTTTTTCAGTACAGCTGGAAAAAATCTTATATCACTCTTTCCTGTTTGAAATAAAAATTGTGTATTTCCAACAGGAATAATGGAAAACTTTTCAACAGTTGAATTCTTTACCCTCTCAGGATTACAAGGAATAAGGGTCAACAGATCAGTCTATTTTACCTTCACTCTTCTCACCTACCTACTAATCATCTTAGTGAACTGCACTCTGATTTTCACCATAGTTTTTGAAAAAGGTCTCCATGAACCTATGTATCTATTTTTGTGTAATTTATGTGCCAACAGTCTGTATATGACTTCAGGTTTCTACCCAAAAGTCTTACTGGACCTCCTCTCTGATGTACATGTGATTTCATATAATTTATGTTTAATACAAGTGTATGTCATCTACTCTTCTTTGTTGTGTGAGATTCCTATTCTAACAGCAATGGCTTACGACAGATATGTAGCAATATGTCGGCCTTTAGAGTACCACAGAGTTATGACTCTGCTGATGGTCAAGTCAGTGCTGTTTTTTGGATGGTTTATTCCTTTGTGTTGGTCTACTTTCATTTCTGTTTGTACCTTCAGGCTGCGTTTGTGTGGTTCTCACATCAACAAACTGTACTGTGACAACTGGTCAGTTGTGAAACTCTCCTGTGGACCAACCACAGTAAACAATGTTCTTGGATATGTTATAATAATGTTTGAGATACTGCAAGCTTTGTTCACTTTATATTCTTACTACTGCATTGTGAGGGTGTGTTTAAAATCAAAGGAATGCAGAAGGAAATTTATGCAGACCTGTCTGCCGCATTTAATGGCACTAGTGAATTTCATAATTGCAACCCTGTTTGATGTCATGTACAGCAGATATGGGTCTGACAGCCTTCCTTTGACTCTCCACAACATTATGGCTGTTGAATTTCTGGTTATACCCCCACTTTTAAACCCCGTAATTTATGGACTCAATTTACAAAAGGTACGGAGCAACCTGTTCAGACACTGTTACAGACATAAAGTAACACAGAGCTCATAAAAGTAAATATATACAGAGAAAAATTTTTTAGTGACCTCTGAAGCATTGTTAGGTGATGCAAAAAAACCCTTTTTACACTTTTGTTTACCCTTTTGTTTCCACAATGTTACCAAAAGCTGCCAAAATGTGTCTAAATATCTAGACAGCACATTAATTTATGGTGTTGTTTAATCCCATCTGGACAGGAAAGAAACAGCTTTTTTTCTATTTGTTTCATATTGCTATTGATGTTTTGTCCGAATCACTGCAAGATTTTGTCTTGTCTTTCCTCTTGTTATTTTAACCCGAGCAATTCAACTGGAGCATCTGTTTTTTATGTTGACCTTAAAAGCTCCAGTAAATTTCCTACGCATTTTGTATAGGGAACATGTGATGAGAAGGAAAAACCAACTTTAGTTACATAGTAGAACTGAGGTTTACATCATCATGTAGATGTAGACATTTCATAAAATTTCTGTAAACCATCTGGACAAAAAGAAAGACAAAATCCAGTTTTGTGGTGACTTACTTGTACTAAGCTGAATTTAATTGAATAATTTTTTTTGCAACTGCAAGAGAAATTTGTGTTTTCATGCAAAAATTTTTACGTATACTCGTCTCTAGCCTAAGGAGGTTAAGCTGAGGGAGTTCAATTTGCCCTGGGCAGACCACCTTGGGCCGCCTGGACTTGGCCCTGCAAGGAGGGGTACTGTCACATCGTGAAAGAGTCACACAAATGTGGTCAAAGAAGAAAGGACATGATCCAGGAAATAAAGGGCTCACAAGAACAACGCACAAGTGTTCG
>UFQX01001410.1:0-101959 GCA_900497675.1 Arapaima gigas | reverse complement strand
AAAAAAAAAAAAAAAAAAAAAAAAAAAAAAAGGAGGGGGGATAAGTTAGACTCCATTTATTTTAAAACTGTCAATCTGAACAGTCCACCTTAAGACTCCCACCTGTCAGCTAGCATTAAATTACTTGGTAAACATATTACTGTTGCCAAAGTGTAAATGAGATTGCATTTCCCTGAAACCAAATGCACAGCCCTAATCCTACAAGACCCACTACTTCAAACTAAACATGTAAATGCAGGGGAAAAAAAGTGTTACTTCTCTATCTCTGGTGCGCAGTGTACAAAATCATGATTCCAGAACTTGAAGGCTGGATTCTTGATGAGCTCGATGAAGGTGATGAGCAGACCCCATGGATGTGGTCTGTTTACAATCAGACGCTCCAAGAGGACCCTATGCAGTAAGACAGTTACACTGAGGGCTTGTTCTAAGCAACACAATTTCCTCAGGCAGCACCCAGAACATGTAATAATTCAGTATAGCTCTGTGTGCTAAATTTAGATGAAGGGTGGAAAACAAACAGCATTTAAAGAAAATCCACAACATCCAAAAAATATTCACTATTTCACAGCATCTGCTGTATGGAACAGAACACTATATGAATCAATTGTACCTTGTAATTTGTTCCTGAATAGCTTCTGTATTGGCCTCAGCAAACAGATACAGCATAGTGCAGCTGAAGTAGTGCGTGTGGCTGTTTGGGTAACGCAGCTGGTTGGCGATAGCGTTGAGAAACAGGTATCGGCCTGAAAACAAATCAACATTATATTAGAAGCTTTCAACACTCCAGTAGGTCATTTCAAAGTCTGACTTTTTTTTTTTTTTTTTTTACAAGTCAGCAGTTATGACACCAGCTGCCTATAAGCTTACCCTCAGTGTCCAGATCCACAGCAAGATTTTGGAAGATGTCCATGTGTGCCGAGTGGGTGATGGTGCTCATGGAGGGGGTACTACCCTTATGGTGGATGTGGGCAATGGCTTGAGTCCCCACATACAGCACCAAAGCATTGATCAGCTGAATGTTGTAACGATTCCCTGGCTCATTTGATACCTGAAACATAAAAACTTGCATGTCTCTGACCTCTGGAGATGAGTTTGACAAATCGTTTAGTGCACACACCAACCAAAGCAACAGCTGTAATATTAAACAGATAATTCATTCATCTGGCCTAAGAATGTTGACGTATTGAACAAGACATCTGCCCAGATTAGATATAAGGCCTTCTTACTTGCAGGTTGCTCCGGAGCTCAGACAAAAATGTAACAGGAGAGCGAGTCTTCAGGTAGGAGTCCAGATCTTTCTTAAACTGAGATGGCATGACTCCAGTGAAGTTTGTGAGAATGCGGGGAGCTATGTTGATTTCACTGAGCATGTCCACCTTTCAGTGCAGAAACAGAAACATTAATGTCACATAAACATCAGGAAGCACACCATGTGCGTTTTACTAATGCAAAACTGATATTTAGTGGGCCCTAGATGGAAACTTGAAAATGTTTATTACCTTCAGGTTGGGAGTGAAAGGGTCAGGGAGCCTCATATTGCGTGGAAAGGCACTGAGGATTAGGTTACGCAGCTGAATGCAGTTAGGTGGGATTACATCACAGAATCCATAGTGATAATCACAGAGAAATTCTGGGAAGTCATGAAGGAGAACCAAAAGTACACGCAGTGTGCCCTGGAGGAGGAAAATGATAATTTACAGTTACATTTATAATGATTTATAGATTAACACAAACATGATTTAATGGAAAAAAGCTGACATTTTAATTGAATAATTATAGTGAACATTTCCGTTCTATATATAAAGTCATGTACCTTGTAGAGAATTTGCATAGGTTTGTTGAGTTCAACATTCCTCAAGAAGGGGGCCAGGTACTTGAACAGGTCAATTAACAGCTGGGCATACATTGGCCAACCCTGAGGTACACAAAAAAATAATTAATACCATACTGCAATGAAGAAAACATTGGCGAACTTCACGACACAAAAATAGCATCTCAGCAGCAGCCTTGCCTTCTGTTGTGGGGTATGAGCCAACATCCTGGCAATGAATATGCGGTGTGAGATCAATTCCAGCCACGCATAAACAAACCCAGGAGCTTTTGTAGGCCTCAAAATGTGGAAAGTGTTGCTGCAAATCAGAAATAATTTGATGTCAGTATAATGGAAATGCAAATAAAGCACAGCACAGAAGAAACATTCCAACTCAGTATGCTAAAAATGGCATAAGTGTGTATGTACCAGAAGGCAGTAAGGGTCTGGAAATTGATGGTCTCCAGAACATGCTCTGGTGCATTGAGCTCCAGTAGAAGCATGATGAATATGCGATGATAGGGTAACTGCTGGAACTCTGTCTGACGGACATCGTGGTCCTGAATCAGGACTCCCACCACTATGCCCAGAACCTACAGAACCATAAAGCAAATTAAAAGTCCAATTCATTCAAACAATTTATAAAATTACACAGTTTGGAAAAACACCATCAATCTTAACATCTATTCAATTTTCTTTTGTGGACACCTCAAGAATTTATACATCTCTTGAACATTTAGTAAATGTCAAAGATAAAAACATGACATCATTAACAATGAAAACTAAGCCTGCTTGAAAACAAAATTTCACTAATTCAAGTCAAAATCCTGAACTTCACTAAGATGGGAGACCACACTNAAGTCAAAATCCTGAACTTCACTAAGATGGGAGACCACACTTGTTCGTGCCCCCCCCCCCCCCACATCCTTCCCTGTACAGGGAGAATTCCAAACTCCTACCTTGTTGAGCAGGTTGATCTTGGTAACTGTGTTGGTAGCCTCTCCGGAATGCTTGACCAGCAAGGCAATAAGCCGCACAAAGGCGTCCAGGTTGTGATAGCACTTGGCGCGGATGATAGCAGCACTGGCAGCAGGGTTATGCTGCTGTTCAGCCTGGGCGCGGTAGCTGATCTCCACGCACATCTCCGTGCAGAGCCGGAAAAAACGTGTGATGAGGTCATCTGTCTTCAGGATGCCCTGTTGATGCATCTAGGAACCACACAATTCAATGTTTTCATGTGTGAAAATATCACACGTTTTATCAGCAATAATTTAAGTGCAGAAGATGCACTTAAGGGAATGTCAATCTCTACAGCAGTACCTGTCCCACAAAAGCAGAAAAGGCCTTGGTGCTGTCACGGCCGGCAGCAGCCGAGTGGTAGAGGTTGACCCACTCTCTCAGCAGGTACTCTGCCTTCTCACGCAGGCCTGGAGGGTCATCATATTCCGATGCCTGAGAGATCCCAGAGTGCATCATGAAGTTGGGCCCTCCGTGGGCACGGTCAATCATGGCTTCGTAGTTTGAGCGGACCACCTCCATCAGCTGAGGCAGCCTGAAGGCAAGCAGCCACAAGATAATTTCTCACAGTGCTTAAACTCACCTCCATGTGTGATCATTTTGCAGAACAAATGAATCCAAAATCCATCCATATTTTCAATACTTCTTTTCTGTTAAGAATGTATTTTCATCCTCAATTCTACTTACAAAACCACCAAACTATAAAACTGAAGTTGTCATTTGCACTGCATTCACTGGTTCCAAAAACTAATTTATATATTAAATCCTCTCCCCACACACCCTGTATTGTGGACTTACCCCTCAGGGGCATTGGCCCTTGAGTGGGCGCTGGTCCTCATGAGGGTCTCAATGGTGTGGAAGAGGTCAGCCTCTGTGATGTGGGTCACGCTGCGCTCATCCACTAGCAGTAACTTCACCAGCTGCATTGCAAATGCCACAGCCATGTAGTGCAGTCCATTTTCCATAGACTGGAAGATTGGAGAGAGGGAGATGTTAAAAGCCTAAGTATTTCGGTGCTTTCCTTTCACAGATAAGGTTTTATTTCTTCATATGTTACTGCTACTTTATTTTTATGCTTGTAGCACATAAATCAGTTTAAGTTTGGAACTTTCTATGCATCACCTCTGTAGGAATACGGAACATGCAAGAGCAAACAAATAAGGAGGATCCAAGGACCAGAAAACAAAGCAAAGTTGTGCATGATGGCCATTCAATATAGCATCAGCATGTGCCTTACAGCAACAATGAAATGTCAATACCTGAGCAAGGTGCAAGTCATATTGCTGCATATTGACCAGGTGGTTCCTGATAAGAAGATCCACAGCCTCCACATTGTACTTGTACTCATCTCTGCACTCAATCAGGCACCTGTAATAGAGCATTTACTTAGCTTTGCCAAACAAAGTTGAATTAAACCTGAGATACAGCAAAATAAAGTGTATGGAATCCAAAAAAGCAACATCATACAAGCCAAATGAAAATTGTTTCACAGCTTTTTAAGAGCGGCAGCCACACAGCACTGAGCTCTGTAAAAAGTGAAAATTTCTTTGGCACTACAGCGTAACCTCTTCAGTCACAAATGACATTGGAGGCTTAAGTAATAGTGCTATAGCCAAACACCAGAAGAAACCAAGGTGTACTCACCTTGTGACCTGCTTGTTGCACCACTGGGGGCCATAAGCTCGACCATCTTGCAGGGCCTTGAGCACCAACAAGTGGCACTCTCGGTATCGCAGCAGCAGGTCTGCATCGGCGCCACTGGTGGCATCCAGCAGGCCCTCCACAGCCTGGAGGCAGAAAGGGGGAAGAAAACCGTGTCAAGGTTAACGGTAAAAATGCTCCTGAACACAATTGTCCGTTTAAGTTTTCTCAAACAAAAAATTTCATTTAAACATGCACTTCTACTGATGACCTACGATTTATAATTGCCCTCACTGTGTTCAATTACTATACATTCAACACTTTGTAACTTATGGACTTAAGATGTTTTTTTTCTTAGGCCTTCTGACCTTCTGTAGGAGCCCCAGTGCAGCAATACCATCCCGGGAGTTCCTTGCCAGCACCACAGACTCGAGCAAGCTGCGCAAAGCCTGTGCCTGCGGGTTCATTGTCAGGGCTGGGGGGATGGCATGCAGGTGCTGTTCCAAATCTGCAATGCACTTGTCATAAATCTGTGCCACATCATCTGTGGCCCATGCTGGCTGCTGGAAAGACACATAGAACATAGCAGTTCTAAACAAGAAATCTCTTCAGTCAATTCCAATTAGATTTAAACAGAAAAGTCATCAATTATCAGTTTGGTAAAAATAGGAGGAAATTACTAGGTGCACAGAATAAAAGGGGAACCAACACAAACATAACCAGGGTGATGGATACCTTCATAGGCTGAGCAAGGAAGCCAGTCGGCTGAGACAGATCATTACTGGGCAGGAAACCGGGGACATTACGGGCAAATTCTTCATAAACAGCCAGCTGTTTAGGGTCCACACCTCCAACCTGGAGGGGGAAAAAAAGCACAAATAGTCTTATTATACACAGGTTAAGAAAAACAGAACAAATACACCCTTAACCACTCCCAGATCTAACCTTCAGTCGGATCTGTTCTGGCATACGCTCTGCCTGGTATGTCAGCACCACTGGGTCACAGTAGCGACGGCCCTCCTGACGAGCGTGCTTCCTCAGCTCAAACTCCTGATACGCAGAACCATTGAGAGGGTGGGTATTTTATTACTCCAAAACCTTGCTGCAGTGCACAATTATGGGGAGGGGAAGGGGGGGGCAACTCACAGTGGCCAGCCTCTTGTCCATCTCGGGGCCTGCTTTCTCCACAGCTGTCTTCTGAATGAAACAGCAGGCAAGCTCACAATTGTCCTGTGCGATCCGAGTGGCAGCATCATCGATCATCTCCCTCTGCTGCTGGGTTGGAGCCTAGGAGGCCCAAACACAGTGTGGTTAAGAAAAAGCAAGGTTACAACAAAAATAACACTTGAGAGCAAATCAGCAACCTACCCGCAGGGCAGCAGCAAAGCTGTTCTTTAAGTTGTTGGCAATGCTCACAAGCAGGGGCTCCCTGCAAGTTATCATGGCCATGCCGGCTGTCAGATTGCGCATCATGTGGTGGGCCGCCACTCGCATGCGCGACTCCTCTGAGTCAAGAGCAAAGTCCTTCCTGACAATTTGCTCACAGGTCGTCATAGCAATTTTAATGGACCTGTCTACGACTGGGTGCACAAGCTCCTGGACTGCACGCTCAATGGACTGTCTCACACACTGCTTCAGCTGGGGATGGGCCTGCAGCAGGGGGATCTACAGGGGAATAGAAAAATCATTTTACACTTTTAGAACCACTGAAAATGTTTTTACTACTTTACAGATTAATTTTTGCAAACAATCAAGGGTTTTCTATGACTACAATATTTTTAGCAGTAAAAGCTATTATTTGCTTACAATCCTTCAACTCTACTTAAGTGGACAGAGACTAAAATGCAGATGTCAGTACAGGCAACAGCAAGTAGGCTGACAAAATTCCCAGTGACAGGAAAAACAGAATCAATCTTTAGAACCCAGCAACTTGCTGACTACAGCAAAGAATTTTAGTTTGTATCGGCCACTTTTGGACCAAACAGTTCACACTGCAAACTACACAATCTGCAACAATGCAATCTGCATGGGGTACTCACATTGACACTGATGTTGATGTGAGGAGCTAGTCCAGCCAGAGAGTACACATTGATGTCATGGTAACTAAACTGAGGTGCAGGGGGGCCTGTGGCTGTGCATGTTGTAGCTGTGGCAGGAGTGGAGGGTGCAGCTGCAAAAGGAACAAAGTTTTTAACTGAAGGGGTACCTAAGACAAAGACATCCATGCCTTTAAAAAAAAAAAGAAAAGAAAAAAGAAAGAAAAGAAAAAAGCGATTAAAACAGTGAAAAATGTAAATTTGCAGTTATCACTATGGATGTTACAATTCTATTATACTAACTGAAAAGAGTAAAGACTAATCATGTTTCCTGCACCATATGAGATCACATTTATAGGTGTATACATTTATTTACATTTACAGATCACCTTATTTAAAGATTTTCCATGAATTCTGGTAAGCTGGGCGGTTGGAACAATCAGAAACAATTTTTGTTTTCTTCTTCAGACATAATGGCACGTTTTGCTTAACACCATTCATACAGAACAGTTTTAGTGTATTAAGGGAAACTTGTTCACTAAAACAGAGCTCATGCACCATCGACAGCAAAAATCATTAACAACCTACAGTATTTTTCTGGACTCTATCATTTTACATTAAAAAATAAAAAAATTAAAGCATGAAACCTGTAGTGACAATCGGCAGCATTTCTTCAGGGGGTTTGGCTTCTTTCTTTGGTGCAGACAGCTGCTCTTCCAGGTTCTTCAGCTTTTCTTTGTCTTTCAGCAGATTCCCAGGCTTAAGCTCATTGATGTCCAGAGACAGATTCTTACACAGCACTTCAATTTCAAACTTCAAGTTTAGCTGCAAAGGGGAAAAATGTAACAGCAGTTGTTTATGCTTAGAATCAACAGAATCAAAGCCAGTAAAGAGTAAGAATGTAGAATTCCAACTTTGAAATATCTCATTCCGCTAGTATATTATCCAATTTTAGACCTATGAAGAAGAGCACAAACTAAGGAGAGGAAAAAAAAAAGTTCATTACAGACAACAGAAAAGCAAATAACCTTCAAATCATGTTCTTGGTGCAGTTCTGCCAGTACATTCATGATTGCCATAGTCCACGGGTTCTGGGGTCTAAAAATCTACAAGAATAAAAGAAAAAAAAAAAGAATACTGATTCTAATTTACTCAATGGTTTTAAGCCAGATTTCACTACCAGAGTCAAGTGATTGAACATGCAGACAAAGTATACATATGTAATAATGCAAGTAAGTATTATGTGAACATTACCACGCTTCTCACGCTGGACTCCAAGACTTTGGCAACAAAAGGGACCACATAGAGCAGCTCCTGCTGTCCCTTCACATAGGCTTCCAGCAACAGTGATTTTACTTCCAGATCCTACCCAGAAAGACATACTAAATCACTGCACAAATCAAAAGGTATCATTTGGTCCTGAGAAACAGACTCAAGAGGTATTGAAAAAAGACAATCACATCACTTTCAGAATAACAAAAAAGCAATCTAAAATTGAATATGAAAAAATTTGAACACACTATCTTGTTGCACCCCTGTTCCAAATTTCAGCATCAAATTTGTGAATCACTTATGCTCACCGTATAGAGGATGGGTTTGTTTTTGGCCAAAGTGATCATGCCAAGCCAATGGCCCAAATTCTTCAACAAGGATCTATCAGAGAAATTAGCTGCTGCCTTATCAGAGGTTAATAAAACCTGCAAAATGAAGAAAGGTGTTGAAAGCAGTGAATATTCAAGTGCCTTAAAAGTGAGAAACAAGTTTGTTTATATGTGTAAAAATAATAATAATAAAAAAAAAAAAATCACCAATAAGTGTTTACCTTGATGTTTCTGTATGTCTCATTAAGGACCATTTTGGAAAACTCTGGATTTTTCAAGGTATCCAAGAAATTGGAATAAAGGCTGTGAAAATTTGGCTCAATGCTGACCCTCTTCATGACGAGGTATTGGGATACCCAAGGCATAAACTCTTCCTTCACTGTCTCCTTCAACTCTTCAACCTTTCAAAAAAGTTAACAAATTAACCAAAACATGTCTTATGAAACTTCTCCATGCATATAAAATATCAACAGATACTTACTTTCTGTGCCATGTTGGATTGTGACAAGTTGTTAAAGATGAAGGCAATTTTTTCTTGGACATTTTCTGGAGGTTCCACAATTCTTTCTGTTAAATCAGTAGCCACCAGCAGTGTGTCAATATTGGTTGTGTTTATGGAGGGCTGTAAAAGATAAGTTAAAAAAAAATTATGTATTTTTAAACACACAAAATTTCTGTTTTTAAGCTATGTTCACCATTTTAAAAAATCTCCTACATTTTAGGGCAATGTTATAAAAAAACCACATGCATATACAAAAATCAGACAGACACACATACCCCGATTTCCCTGGCGTTACCGATACTCACTGGCACATCCTTCTTGAAGTTGACGGCAGTGGGACGGGTGATGGTAGTGGTTTTAGCAACAGTGGTGGTTGTAGAAGTAGTTACCATGGTGCTAGCTTGTCCAGGCAAAGGGGCTTTGGTGGGCACCTGTGACTGAGCCTGGGCTTGAGCAAGAGCAAGGCTTCCTGGTGTGGTGATGGTTCCTTGCATCTTGACCGGAGGGTCCCGTGACTGCTGGCCATACTCAATATACTTCACAAACAGGAAACAGAAAATGCACAAGAAATATTCATTCTGAAGTTAAGTAAACACTGCCCCATACAAACGAAGACCTGTTTAAATACTCAGTGTTGGCTAAAGGTTAAATACAATTCTGTGTGCCATTCTCTACTATATATGCTCAATTTTTAAAAAGTTTACTTAAGAACATGAGGGGATTACACACAAATGGCCTGAAACACATTTTATAAACAAATGTTAAAAGCCACGTTCTTAATTTTTGCCAACATCTGCCATCAAGGGTCAAGAGGGAAAAGTTAACAAGGTTCTCTAAAGCAAACCAATTTTAGTCGTAAATACCAGAGTAAATAGAACAGCAGACATTGGAAACATTTCTAATGTACCAAGACAGAATTCAGGGGCACAACATGGTGATTTCTGAGGGGAGAATGTCTTAATTTCATACAAGAAACTTGTTTACCTCTTGTAAATGATGAGGGAACTGAAGAAAGTGAGTGATGGAAGCTAAGTGCTGACAGTACTGTGGATAATCCTTTAGCCTAAACAAAGTAGTACATACAGTAAGTGATTTTTCTAAAGCCACAAAATTCACTTGCTGTCCCTAGTCAAGCTGCCACTGATAATGCTACAGTGCATTTCTGCTGCACCATTTTCTGTCAAATACAATAACACTATCCTTCAAACGCAACAGCATATTAGCAAGACATATACAATTACTTTGGAAAGCAATAGAAATAGTCAAACAATGTGACAAAACTGCAAATATAATACATGCTTTATAAATTATTTTTACTTAATTACTATCAAAAGATATCTCAAGTAACTACCTTGCTAAGCTGACATGGTTGGGATTTGAATCAGCATACATACATGCACCATACATACCTGTTTTTAAATCTATCTAGTGCAGCTATCCCAAAGTAGTACATTTTGGAGCCAAAAGGTTTTCTTAAGGCTTCGAGAACATATCGCAAGGCTAGGCCCAGGGCCATGTAGGTGACCAAGCCTTTCTCTATGATGCCACCAAATAGGCAGGCGGTGATGTGCAACTCCTTGTCAGGGTACTGAGGAAAGAAGCGGTATTCCTCAAACAGGTTCCTCAGCATGCAGTTAAAAACCTCACGTTCACGTTTGATGTTAGAATCCTTGAATCTCTGTAACATCTCCAAAACCTGTAAACAAAGCAGTATGTTTAATAATTCCCAAAATTACAAGGTTAATACATGCATTAAGATGGGTGGTGACCATTATTTACAGTTTTCAGAAAATTAATGTGCACAAGTGACCAAAAACTGTCATACTGGGCAATCTAAAACATAATGCATATGCTTGATTGATATTCAGACCCACTTTAATAAGGTTGGGCGCATACTAATGAGGTACAGGTACAAAACTCACCTCATCAACAGACATGGTAGGATGTGGTGGGTGGTTGTAAATTCGCTGGAAATAACTGTTGGCCTCATCATCGATCTCCTTGCTAAAGTGTTGATTTGCCTCAGGCCACACCTGAGAGAGGTCAGCTGAGAAAGAAGGGAAAGAAAAGCTCTGACTACATTACCTCTTGTTTTGCCACCTTCACATTTTAATCAGCACATCTGGCAAACTGTAAACTAACTGGAACATCTAAAAAGAGCTGCGTATACTGAGAGATGAAGGAAATGTAATTGACAACAAATCAGTTAATAAACCATGGCAGAGAAGCACTCATCCATCTGTGAATTTACAGGGCAACCAGATCAACGACTGTCCAACTTCACATGGTGTCAATCATTAATTCTCTTAGAAAGTAAACATGTGAACCAAATCATGACTTTACATGAAATGGTTGCCCTGAAAGTTCTACCACTCAAAAGGGACCAACCTGTATTTCCTCTTCGAACTGTTTTACAAATGAAAATTGTTTCTTTGCTTTATAATGTACTATGAGAATTTTACAAACAAATAGAACACATTAATTTTGTTAATGCAGACGCAGAGGAAATACAGTACAGATGCCTTTCACTCAGTCACAGCACAACCACTTACAGGCCTTCATCTTACTCTGCTGAAAGGTGGGAGGGTTCAGTCCTGGTGTGCTCATCTTTCTAGTCCCAAATGGATCACTGCTCACAGCTGGCATGCCAATTCCAGAGCCAATGCCGGTCAAGCTACCAGTGCCTAGAGGACCTGGGAAAAGAACAAAGCAATACTGTACTATCCACAAACCATCGTACAAGAAACAAATCCTATCCTGTTATCAGGTGTCTCCAAACAGACATTTTAGAAGCAATGTCACAAAAGCGTCATACATGTTTTGCAATCAACTTTACTCATGGCTGCTGTTGTACCTGGGAGTTGTGAAGAGAGGCTTCCAATCCCTCCAAATGGAGTGGAGGGATTTGGCGTGGTCAGAGCAGGAAAGGCCTTTGCAGGAGATTGAGGATTACTGAAAGCAGAGCCCAAAGGAGTGGGGAACCCCTGCATGCTCTGTGTGTGGGAGGCACCAGAGCCCCCTAGGCTCAGAGAGCTCATGGCAGGCAGAGGGTCCATCTGATAACACCACACATCAACAGAATCAGGCATACAGCAATACTTTTTCTGGAAGTACAAGGCAATGCAAAGAAAGACTATATTGTCACTGAAAAATTTATCATCCAAAAGACAATATTCAGCAATCAGTGTGCAGTATACACTATGTACTAAAATACATATGCAGTTTCAGGCTATTCTTTTTATCTGAAAATAAATTAGCCTTCTTAGCAATTTTGTATTTGTGAAAAAAAGGAAAACAGTTAATACAGAATTCAAGACTTCACCTTTAGTGTGGACCGAGGAACCACAGATATAATACCTGAACAGGAGAAATAGCATCCAAGCTGCTAGTGCTTGGAGCACGTCCCTTTGGCATGACACCAGGCGGTGGCTGTCGGGCTTTGTTCATCACATTGTTACAGTTTGCTACCATGGTCAGGATTGTTTCAGACAGCTCCTGAGATACACTCCTGAAAATAAACAAATGAAATATATTTAAAAAAACCAATTTAAAATGTGACTATGTGTCAGACAATCTAGAAAATCCATTTATTTTCCAGTAACTGCAAGACATATCTGAAAGAAGACATATAACAGTATACCCTGCACAAGACTGCAGACAGGCCAGCATAGTAGCAAGTGTTTCAGGAGGGAGCTGAGCACTCTTGGGTTGGTCCTTCTCTGGTGCCAAGCTGCCCATAATGGAAGGACAGCGTCTTTTCAAGAATGTCACACAAGCCTGGATAAAGGGCTCCTGAAAAACAAGGGTAAAATCCTTGAACAAAGAACCTCACTAAAGCAAATCCATTCTAAATCATTTCATATGAATCACATTATATTCAGGTATTTTCACATACATACGTTAAAATACAATACTCTTGTACACAGTTTTTAAAAAGGCACTGGACTTACTCCATGCTCTCTAATTTTGTCAGTCAGCCATTTGTCAAGTTTGAGGTATTCACGGCGAGACGCAAGTGCAGCAAGGTCAATAACAAAGGCAAATGGAGTACCATTTAGCAGCATCGAAAGAGACTGTAACAAAAAGTTAAATCACATTAACAACTTATCATGTAAACAAAATATGATTTTTTTTTTCCCCATTTACACAGACACTTTCACTAGATCTTGTTTAAAAGAAGTACAACGAATAACCCTTGTAAGCTCCATGTCTGCAATAACGTGTAGAGCTCCCACAGTCTATATTCCATCAGGCAATGTATCAGTAGATGTTACCTTCAAGTCCTGAGCCACATCAAGGATGCGGGAGAGCTTGGCTTGGTCATACTGTTCCCCTCTCATGTACCATTCAGCCATCGAGTGCATGATCAGCTGACGGATCGAAGGAGACTGGCCCTGGAACAACATGAAAAACAGTTGCTACATTTAAACCTTCAACTCGATATTAAAAAATTGATTTGTGCTGCACATCATCAGTAAAGGAAGATAGGACCCACCTGTCCGTGCCATGCGTAGTGCAAAATGATGGCAGAATTGGGGTGGTTGCCCAGAAAGATTGGCATGAGGGTAGAGATGAGCTCATGGCGCAGGGTATGCCAGGAAGTGCTAATCTGTAGCAACGCCAGCACAAGCACGTCTGGGCAATGCTTGATGGGGAAGCTGAAGAGCTGCTTCACCTGCTCATATTGCCCCACCTCAGACAGACGGAGCAGGCTCTCCACCAGGTCCAGGCTCTTCCTGTAAACCATGAGCAAGTTTCACAAACAGCAAAAGTTGAATTGCAGAGTGATGACATCAAGGATCAAAAGGAAAAAAACCTGAGCCAGATAACAAATTTTGCTGAGAGAAAACCTATAGTACAAAATCTATAAATCAAACCAACGCTTATAAAAAACAAACAAACAAAAAAAAACAAAACAAAACAAAAAACAACACATACCATGTTGCTATCTCACGATTATCATCTTCTGGTGGTGCCTTCAGAATGTCAATGGCAACAGTATGGCACGGGTAATCCGCAAAACAGAAGATTTCTGGGTTCAGGAGTGAATGCTGTATAAAAGATAACTGGAAAAAAGAAGAAAAACATGAGCATGTGCAATGAAAAGACCTCAGAAAGAATTTATCATTTTATCAAAAGCACAGTATTTACTTGTCCCTCTGCATGCTTCCAAGGCCTGTAGATGAGATCCACAGGGAAGACCTCCATGCCCAAGCCTCTTTGAACTCCATACACTACAATTTGCAAACCCTTGTTGTCACGGATGATGAACCCAGGGTGGTCTAGCTCATAGGTCACTTCTTTGAAGTTCAAATTAGGGTTCTGGTAAAAGAAGAAGGGAGGGTTATTGAAAATAGTTTCTCTTTGTAAGCTCACATTGAAAGTATCACTCACAGGACAGCTCTCTCACACACACACACACACACACACACCAATACAAAATTTAACAGCATGTGCTATTCAGAAATAAAACCTTGTGTAAAACCTTGTGAAATGAAAAATAACTTACCACTTCTTTGACAACATCAATCAAAACTTCAACATTCCAAGTATGAACCTGGGACCCATCGCTCTTGTCCTTCCCATCACTCCAAATCCCAGTGCCTGGAGCAGAAATGGACTAGGAAAAAAAGAAGTCAGAATTATTGAATGACACGTTTTCATAAGAAAACACAAACATTTGTGCATGTTAAAATAATTTTTTCTAAATTACAGTTTAACGGCCTACTGAAAGTCTCAAAAGACTACAAAAGAAGGAAAGAACAGTGAGCAAGACATTTAAATTGAGTACATTACAAAAGCCCTGAGATTCTCTGAAATTCCTTAGATGACAATAACAAGAAAAACAAAAGCTATAGGGGGGTTAAAAAGTAAGCACTTTGCACCTGGGGCCTTGACAGTGAATCCTAAATACTCAGATCTCTAACCATACGATGCATAACCATTTTCACATAAAGTCCAGTCCGTCACAAACATTCAGCTACAGTAGATTACTGTTGATGTTGCCAAAATAACTTGCATCATCACATTCAAACTTATCTGCATTTTGAGCATATACACCAAAGCCATCTTTAATGTGACTCCATTAAATGTACCTTTTTCTACCCAAACAGTGGTGTGAACCAACAAGTGGTAGAAAACTATCTTGTGGGAATACAGAAATGCAGTGATCAGTTATATCACTTTTCTATGAAGACTCAATCATTTACACATTTAAAATTGCATTTATGATTTTGATTTCAAACATATCATATAGCCTTATCTTTGAAAAAGCAGTAGGAAACAACCTATGCCAAACCATACATTAATAACCATGACAAAATACCAATAAGAACTGTATTTAAACAAATTTAATTATGAGGGTACAGAAAAAGCTTAGTATGATAATACCATCTGACAGGAAACTAAAACTTATTAAAAATGGTGGTTGTGTTACTAGCATTTACAAAAACATATGTAAAGTCAAAATAGAAGAGAAAAAAACTGCATACTATAGTAAAATACAAGGATAATCCTCTGCGATTATCTCTAGTATATCTTTTTGGGATTAAAAAATGTGCACGAACAGCCCAAAAACGTCACACATTCTTCACATTTCAGGGAATATGGCACAGGCTAGCTCACCATCAGTAACATTTTTCAAACTATTCAGCTAGCCATCTGATACAACCATGCCAAACACTACTCACTCCTATAGCAGCTTTGAGCAGGAAAACCTTAGAGGAATTTTAAATTTTGCTATGCATATTTAGCAAGAAAAAAGCAAAAACCCACCAGCAGAAAATATTAATTATTAAACTGGATGACACAGCAACTCAATGACCTGACAATTTTTGCCTTCATCATTGATGCTTCTGCCAGGTTTGTATTAACAATTAAACCCTTTTCAAAGTTCCTGGATTTGCTTCAAACTGCATGCAGGAATAACACTCTAAACTAATCTTAGCATATGCTAACTATTTTAAGACTACAGTTTTAAAGACTAACACTTAGTATACAGCTAAATACATAGTGAGAAAACTGATCACTGGGGCAGGACATTAAGTGCACATGACGTTTTGAAAAATCAGTTGTCCATTAGACCCTCCAAAATGTCAGCCCCTGTTGTCATCCTTCTCACCTGCAGGGGAATGCCATCAGACAACCCAGAATGGGTACGAGCCATCATCCCCAGGACACGGGCCACCTGGCTGGCTGTGACTTCACGCACCCCATATTGCAGTATGATGTTGCGGCACTCCTCAACACTGAGACAACAAAAAACAAAAACTTAGTGAGAAAAACACAGTTGAGATCGTAAAGAATCACAATTACACAAGCCAGATGTGAAACAAATAAGTCGTAGAATTCTAGAAGAAATTCACCTTGCGCAAAAGCCGTAGCCAACTTCTTGCATGAACTCTGCAAGCGAGTTCTCCATCGTTTTTGCTATACCTCCAGAGTCTGGCAGAATTCTATCCATCAGAATGTCCCGTTTTTCAGGGTAGAGCAGTGGTGCGAGCACCACAGGACAGCGCTCCTGCGGGAAATCTGAAACCAGCGAACAGAAACAGTTAACAGCAAAACTTGCTTGTGCCTGTAATCACCACATATTGAGACAGTTTCAACAAAATAAATTACAGCTGGTAACAGTTTTGGTAAAACATTCTAATAAACATGGATTGCATTTTAAATTTCAAATAAATTTATTTTTTGTCATTTTGTGGGCATTAATTAATTTCTTCTGAGCATCAGCACTCTGGTGTAGGGCTTTATTGCGCTTCCTTATATACAACATGCTGTAAATATTCCTGCTAGCAAACACCAAACACCCAGGCTGTTTCCCCCTCCGTTAGGAGAGTCTGAAAAAAACCCTGTTGTTACCTCCCATACCTTGTAAATGTTCAAACAACTGAAACTTAATTTAAGCTGAAAATTTATTTATTTACGAGACACTTTTCTCCAAAGCTACATTAAACCCAGTCAACAAAAGTCTATTTCACCAGACAGATACAAATACAGACAACTGTTGAAGTACAGTCACTTAACTCAATACCACCATTTTTGCCAGTGCACATTACACAAGTAGCTGCATGTACAATTGATGATCTAATTAGCTGTATAAAAAACGTTTAAGATTACAGTCCTGGCCCACTCCTTCTCACATGCAGCTTACAAACTAACTCAGTCCAAACCAACTTCCTATATAGGGGACCCCTCCATGCCTCTGGTTGAAATACTATGAAAAACAAAGACCAGAGATATCAGACCTTCAAATGAGGTTTTGTAACAAGCCAGTTTAGGTAAGCATACAGAAGATCGTATACCTCGGCACAGAGTTTTGAGAAAAGCGTCAATCTGCTCTTGTCCAACACCGCAGGCTCCCGTCTGTCCAAAGAGGAGATGGGAGAGGAGCAGGTGAAGGACCTCTATAGCAATATCTTGGAATCCACCTTCCTGGTTAACCCCGAGGTCTGCGTCCACGTATGAGCGCAGGAGATCGGGAAGCTTCTGTTTCACAAACTGGGATGCTGAAAGGGACAGCACAACAAAAGAAACAATTTTTTTTCTTGTTAAAAATAAGTTGCCTTTCTAACAACAAATACACTGTTCAGCAATAAAAGATGTGAAATGAGCTGGAATTTTCATAATTACCAAATCCTCTTAAGTCTGAGCTGGATGAGTTCAACAAGGCAAGACCAAAAATCACCTGTGGAAGATATCCATATGTATATGAGATTTACAAAAATCTATTTTACCGTGCATGAGTCCTACACAACAATATTAGATTGCATACAAAGCTGTGATTCCATACCTCCTGGACCTTGCTTAATTTGAGAACTTTACTCAGCTGAGTGAATAGATGCGGTGTTGGCTTCAAACTCTGAAAATAAAGGAAACTATGTGCCATACTTTGTGGTTTAAAGAAATTTAAGATCCAACATTTAAAACATTGGTAACAAAAAAACATATAAACAACATATATAAACAAAATGACTTCCTGCAACTAGGCAACTCTGCGTAAAAGGCAAAGTATTTTGACAATTTATGTTTAATTAGCAGCTTTGGTAATTATTTGATTCGTTATTTGACTTTACTGGACTAGTTAATACATACATAGCTTATTACACTAGATGTGAGAGTGGCTTCAACCAGGAATCTACATGCTAGAATAGTGTCCATACCCATAAATGGCATAGTACTAATAAAAAACAATGTAAATTATTTAAAGAAAACTGCAAACATTTCATACCTTTTGATAATGTAAAGGATTGTCAATGGCGTAACAAAGCGTTGAGATGAAATTTGGTTTGGTAATTAGTGATGCACACTCCTGGATCAGAAACTGTGTCTAGTGCACATGGAGAAAAGAACAAGGAACAATGATAAGAATGGCAAAGGTTTCAAATAAGTAGTAGCAAAATAACATGTACTTTTCACTCTTTTGCAGCACTGTGTATGCCAGTACCTCAATGAGAGCTGACCACCATGTAACTCTAGCTTGGAACAGGACAATCTCAAATACCATACAGGTGTAGTACACATGAAATGTGAATGTTTTAATTTATTCGTTCGGTCTAAAAGTGCATTTGTGATCAAAATGTTACCTGATGAAAGTCTTTACCACTGCTTTTACCATCGCCACTGAAATCCACATGGGAGAAGAGACAGCGTAACAAATGCCTGTCTGCCTCAGGGCCGTGTCGATTCACAATCTGGGGAAATAAAGAGGATTCTCACAAAAAAATTGATAGGAATCTGCTCATGCTGCGCTTACCAGAATACTCATCTGACTGCTATGAAATAACTTTTTTGTAAAGTCAGTTGTTCACTAATATGATTCTTTGATATACCACATCTGTACAATCTGCCAAATAATTACAAATAATTCCTCAAGTATTTTAAATTGAAGAAACTATTCCAGTTAACATACAGATTAATGTATTAGTACAACCAAATATTTGCAACCAAAGATTTAAAATTACAGCTGAAGATGTTCCCACCTGTCATTTTCAGTTCAACATAAACGCAGGACAGTTGCTGGATTTGTGAGCTGAAGTTCAAAATGGGCAATACTTACATGCTGTATTTCCTGCTGGCTAGCTCTATAGTTTTTCTTAGTTAAATTGTCCACCAGATAGCTGATTTGAGACAAAGCCAGCGAAAGCGAGTCAAGATTCATTGCTGGTCGGGGCGGAAGCAGGCGGCCGAGCCCGGCGCAAAATCACCATTATTCCCCTTTAGTCACCGCAGAGATAGGTTAATTCTGCTTTTCCCCCCAAGATGTAAAAATCTGGTCTATTAACTGCTTTCTGTTTCGTTGTTCTTAATCCGATGTTAAATCCCTCATTCAACATCAATTTTGCATCTGCAAATGAACAAAGAGGAAATATTTCAGACAGAAAATGGAATAATCAAGAGAAAGGTGGCTTACATAAACATATTTGTAAAAATGTTTGCAGACTTCTCAGCCTAAGTCTAAAACACCAAAAAGTGATCACTGGTCTAAATTTCATCAAGAGTTTACTGTCACTATGTTGCCAGACAGAATACTTGTATTCACCTGAATTTTAGACTTTTACTGAACTTTGCATATTAACAACAAAAAATCCTGTAACTGCTCAATGTGACAAAACATTTATAATTGAACACATAGTTATGTGAAGCACAGACCTGAGGTACACAGCAAAAAGTTTATTGGCACTGACATAAGTTTATTTTTAAAAAAAAGTGCAGCAAGGGTTTTCAAAAAGACAAACTCCCAGCATTCCTTCAACCTGCATTACACCCCCTCCTTTTCACAATGAAGGCCTCAAGGCCTTCTCTTTTGTCCACAGCATTTACCATAAGACATAAAACATGTATAGAATATTACAACTTGAACTGTGTTTTGTGCGTATTTAAATCGTTTAGAGGGAGTCCTTACATCCTACTAGAACATTCCTCTCTTATACTCGTTTAGTTATTACCAGTACCCTGCAAAGCTGTGTAAAGCACCTTGTTTTACCGAACAAAAGCTGCAGTTCTGGAAACAGGGTGCGGATCCTTCGCCCTAACCCACGTTTCTGGTGCAAAACACATGGTATTTAGGCAAAAACGACGTTCACTAACACAGACTGTGAGCCAACTAGTTAGCGACCATCTTGTCACAGGACCAAGACGGTCACCAGTTAGCGCGGGGATTACCGCTGCAAAACAATTTTACTACATTCTACCCCTGCCTGCTGCATGTTAACGTATGTGTTACATTTTAATTTTTTTACTCTATATAACGAAAAACCCACTGATGCGCAACATTTTATCCGTACGGGAAAACAATATTTTTATCATTTTTAAACTTGTACGACTAACGGCAAACGCCGCTAGTTAGGGTAACCTGGCTGAAAGGGTAGGCCCTTTTACACCAAATCCACCATGTAAACTAGTCGTTTCACGCGCGTTCTTTCTTGTACGATGCAGTGGCTCATCTTGACGGTTTTTATAGATCGAAATGTGTCTCAAGAAACCACAAGTCTGTACTTATTTTCAAAACCTGTAGTTTATTTCCCTCAATCCAAACGGACAGATCGAAGCTGAAGTTAAATGTTCTTCGATTCAGACAAGAATAAAGCAGTATTAGAAACAACCTGCCGTCAGTACATCTCAGTGTAACAAGCATGCTGACTGCAATACTTGTCTTTACAAAAGAAAATGGCCAATTCCTACTTACGGTGAACAAGTTTCACCATGTAGGCCCGATTATCTTATTAGCAACACATGCTAATAGCTCACTGAAATGGGTCGTTAAATACCTGGTTACATCCCATAATCACCAGTATGAGTGAAACTAGCAAACAAAAAGAGAATTACACCGTGAAGAGAATGGAACTACCCAAATATTGACGGCGGTGGGAGTATTTGGACTATGGCTGTGAGCCCCACCTCTAGCCCTCGCTTTGTTGCGATGCTAGCAAGCTAGGTGGCGAAGGGAAAGCGCACCATGTAGCACATTAGCTTCATCGAACGCACTACTACGTGATTTTTGTACCCGCTTTGCTTCCAGTGGCACAACCATTTCCCAAACATATGTTCGACTTAAGAATAAATTCAGTAGGTGACCCAAGTTCTGAATGAAAATCGAGCGAGGGTGATGGTTAGCCAGAATCGTGAACACACGTCCCGTTGACCGACTGCCTCAGGTAATGTACATTTAACAAAAGAAAAGCCCACATAATGGAGCGCCTTCGCGTCTACGTTAGTGTTACCTTTGCTGTTGTCGTTTCACTTGCCACAGTGAATTGCCTTTGGTCTTCACTGCAGGAAAAATATTCACAAATTACATATAAACGTAGCCTTCCTTCCCAGGTCAGCTCCGTTCGGGTTCCCACTATAAAATGGCGACGGAAATCTCGCGCGCGTTCACAGCGCCATCTTCTTGAGCTGGAGCTCGTGACACCGGAAAAAGTGTTGTACTCTGATATTTCTCAAAACAAACAGGTATATAGTTGACTTTAGGCGCTTTTTAAAATGTATTTTATCTTTTTATTTATAAAAACTGATTTCAGCCCCTGGCAATATCGTCTAGGTTTGCCAGGATATACTAAACTCACACTATTTTCCCGTAGAAAATATTACACATGCAACATTTCAAACTTTAAAAAAAAAAAAAAATATTAGGACTGACATTTACGAGGCTCACAACGCTACCCCAAAGTTAATGCTCACAGAGCAAGAATCTGCATTCTTAAAATCAGAATAAAAACGAATGTCTGATATTCACTTTTAGGTCAAAGTATGAATCAAAAGGGTTGCATACAGTGAAGTGAACATAAATAAAGCAGGAAAAATTCTATTAATTCGTTGATCGGTAGTTTTACGCGCTCAGGATGTGCAGTATGAAGGATGCCATTAAAGTTTAGTACAGTTGGATGAAGGAAAACATTTATGATACATTGCATTTTCAAATACTTCAAGTTCGATTGGAACACAACCATAGGGTTAAGGTAGAATATTATAGTCACAATAAATGCTATATAATAATTCCCTTGTTCTGGTGGCAACTCCCGACTGCGAAAGGTTCTTATTTGTGGCTCATTTGCCTACTGTCCCTTTAAGAGACGTGCCATTGCTTTTGAATTAAGCCCCGCCTCTGATTCACTACCTGTTTCGTTTCTGCTCTGCGGATATAGAATGGCAAGGATGGGCGCATCAGAATCTACATCGTCCAGCAGTCCGATTCCAGAGTGTCCTCTGTGCTACAGGCTGTGCCAGCAGCCCGTCCGTCTCCGCTGCGGCCATTGCTTCTGCCACGAGTGTATCCAGGAGCTGTGGAGTGGCTCTCCCACTGGGCCCTACTACTGCCCCGAGTGCAGGGAGGAGTACGGGAATCTGCCGGCCTTCGCCATGAATGCGCACGCTGACAGGTCGCCGGCGGAAACGCCCACTAGGGCCGCAGGTGAGATCCACGAAACAAACTGATTGTAGTCTGCAAAAGCTCCTTGTAGTATAACTTGACAAGAGAAGTGGGCCTGAAAGTGGTGGGTTCTGAGACCCTTGATCGTTGAGAAGGATTGAGCAGCTCTGAGGGACAGAGGGAGCTCATTCCAACCCATCTGATTAAAAACTGAGAACCTGTGGACTTTGGATCTTGGACCTCTTATAGGTGGGACCACCACTGCACTGGGGTGTAGGCACTCTGTATGCCACACCTTCTCTTAATAAATTATCAAACTCTTTTTTGCAAAAAAGGGTGGAAAAGTATAGCAGGAATACTTTCTCTGTGTGAAATAATGCAAAACTTTGTTAATGTGGACCAATGTAGCAGTTAAACACCTATTCAAATGTTAACTTTTGTTTTCTGGAGACACCTGCAGATTCTCTTCGGTTGGTTTTTTCCAAGGTATTTGGCATGAATATTCTTTGGAAAGGTAAAAAGCTGTATGAATCATAACCCTAACTATAATGCAAATATTATGGGGGACAAAATCTATATTGTAATTTAAATGCAAAGCACAGGCTGTTAACACTTCATATGTCTTATATGATGACAATATACACATGTAACATAGAAAACTATTTTAAAAAATTGAGAAGCAGACATGTATTAATCACACAAACTGCACTGGTTTTCTGTACAGTTTTTACTCTGTATGTTTTGTGTTTGTCATTGGTAAAGAATTACCAGATGAATCCCTTTTGATTTTATTATGTAAGGAAAAAGATGTCAAAAATGCCCGAGGTTTGAATAGCCATTGTTTTTTTAAAGTTTGAAATATATATTTAATTTTCTTTTTTGCAGCCAGCGGTGATGATCAGCAGCCCTCGTTCTCCACCTCCCCCTCCTCAAGCGGTTCACAACAGCTTGGAAAGAGATCAGCCGATGCCACCAGTGAGCCAGTGCACAAGAGGCCGGCAAGGGGTCAGAATTTGCCATCTGCCAGCAGTAACATCTCCACGATTTGCCACTTCTGCCTACCAGCAGAAGCAAGGAGCCCTGCCATGAAGACATGCCTTATGTGTGGGGCCTCCATGTGCGCAGACCATTTGAAGCCCCACTTGGAGTCACCTGTATTTCAGAACCACATACTGGTGCCCCCCCAGGCAGATATCTCGTTGTGGCGATGCCAGGATCACCAGGAAATTAACAAGATCTACTGCCAGGAATGTGCAGTGTGCGTGTGTACTGTGTGTACACTCATCGGGCAGCATCGCAACCACACCTGTATCAGTGTTGCTGATGCTGAAAGGGAGTTGAGAGTAAGTTGAAAAGGTTAAATTTTGTCCCAGCCGTAACAAATTACTTCACCATAGTCCTTTACACTCCTGAAATAGTTTAGTTTAAAATGTTTTGGCTAAAAGCTTAAAAATTGCACCCCTTCTAATCACTGACCTCTTTCTAACTCCAAACTTTGTCTAACTGCAGCAACAGCCATGCAAACATGCACAAACATGCACATTCTCTAGCTCATAATGATACTTAGTTATTGGCTGATGTGCTTCTCTTTAGCAATTTGTAGTTTTAAACTACTTATTATTTATGCATTTGGGTAACTTTTACTGTAGCAATTGAGGGTAAGTGCCATGCTCATGGCTACTACTACAGGAGGAGGGGTTTGAATCCAGGTCCTTCAAGCACAAGGCAGCTGCTCTAACCACTGTGCCATCTGCTGTTCCCTTTCCAAACTCCTGGCGCTGTCATTCTTCTGCTCTTTAAGGTACTTCTCTGTTCCTTCTGGTTTTGTTTACATGCTGTGTTTTTGGGGTTTTGTGTAGTCTGGGGTTACAAAATAATTACCCTTGACTTTGTAGAAGGACTTGAAGAAGGAAATGAAAAAGATGCAAGAGAACAAGCGTGCAGTTCAGGCCACAGTGACTGAACTAGAAGAGAAGAAGCAGAACATTCAGGTACAAGAGTGCTAGCTCAACTTTGGCTATGCTGTAGCAAGGAGAGGATACCGATGGCAGCCAAGAGATGATGTAAATGATGTAAGAAATCCTGAACATGTCTAATTCACTGGCCCTACCTTAGGACCTGATTGGCAAGGCCAAGGACAGAGTGCAGCAGCACTACCGTGCAATTTGGGAGGCCCTGGAACGTGAGGAGATTCAGGCCCTGCAGACTGTATCCAGAGAGGAACGGCGAGCTCTGGGGGTCATCGAGAGCCAGCTGGAGCAGCAAAAGGACATTCTACATGTCATCCAGAATGCTGTGGGCACATTGGAGCATCTGTCTGATGCTAAGGCAACACCCTGCACACAGGAACAGGCGTTCGTTTTGGTACATCATCCTTCCCTGTAGCTCACCAACTGTACCCGAAGATTCCAATTTACTCTTAAAGGCCACAAATGTTGTTGTAGCAGAGTATATTTAATGAAGTCTACTAATGTTGAAAACATGACTGTTTAACGACATATATTGTACTAGAAAATATTACTTTGCACTGATATGTCTTTTATTTCTGACAGGAGTACACCAAAGTTATGAGAAGGTATGAAGAAAGTATAATTTATATCAGTTCACTGATGCATGACTCAGGAGAATGAATGATAAAGTAATTTATGGAAAACCAAATACTCAAGTTAATTGGGGCAAACATTGAAATTTATTTACATATTTTGCAGTAAAAAATACCTGATGCATTATATTAACACTTTTCTATTTTGGTTTCTAGTCACTTAACAATAAATCTGTTAGTTGAAGTATTTTGCCTACTTTTCTATGAATTAAACTTTTTTTTGGTCTTTCCTCCAGTCTAACTGAAATACCCTGTCCATCGGAGGACCTGGAGCCAGCTAAAGTGGATGAAGTCCGGCTAGAGCAGCTGCAGGCCTGGGCAGAGAAGAGGCGTAACGCAGTGGTCCTTGGCCCACATGACAGGGATGTTCTCCGGCTGCTGTGTGAGGCCCATTTCCACCGTTAGAAAACCAGCTATCTTTTGCTTATGGTTCCATTTCTGCTGGTATTGAGGCTTTAACCGTTGTCTGCATTTATGTTTTAACAGATGGGGTTGTTCCGTCTCTGAATGAAAACACCGCCCATCCCAAACTTCTCCTGTCAGAGAACAGCAGGAAGGTGACATACTGTGAGGAGCCCCAGCCATATCCTGAACTCAGCACCCGCTTCAGCGTCTTCCCTCAAGTGTTGGGTACACAGCCTCAGGAGGGGGGCCGCAGTTACTGGGAGGTTGAGGTGGTGGGTGAGGGTCGATGGAAGGTGGGTGTCTGTGAGGCCCGTGTCTCTCGGAAAGGAGCTGATGACACCTGCCGAATGGGCTTCAACCCGTACTCCTGGTGTTTGTACGGGGATCGAGATAAGACTGAGGCACTACATGATAAAATACCTGTTTCCCTGACATACAACCCCCTGCGGAGGGTGGGTGTATATTTGGATCTAGAGGAGGGATGTTTGTCCTTCTACAGTGTCACTCCAGGGGGCACTCTAAACTTACTCCACAGCTTCTGTCATGATTTCACTCAGCCACTCTTCCCTGCCCTGGCTGTGTCCAAAGCCCAGCTTGCCTTTTGTAACCTTTTCCAGTCAACAGCTGTGGAGTAAATCTCAGAGGCTACAACGACAAAAAATCGATTCATCTCAGAAGTGCAGCCCTTAACCAGTGTCAGATGATCACTGTCCAAAACAACGGGACCTTTTCATAGTCACAGAGGTACAACTGAAAATAAATAAACTATACTATACTTTCAGAAGGCATCTTACTACTTCTACATATCTTAGTTGGTCTTTTTCCACTTCTGTGTATTGTAATCTACCTACTTTTTGCTCCAATTCCGTGTTCTTGTGTTTTGTTCTAAAGCCTCCAAGTCCTCAGAACCAGTTTAGCTTGTTGATTATCCAACACATTATAAAATACTTCTGGACACATTAAAATAAATGTGCTTAATGGTGCGTACAAGTAAGCTTAATGATGAGACTCGTATTTCCCACTCTGGTTTCCTTTTGGGACGATGCTCTTCATTGTACGTTTTTGAAGACAAGTTAACACTTGTGTTTTTAAAAGTTGATCTCATCCCCCGTGATTCAGTCATCCAATATTTAGGTTTTTCCTCATATTCAGTTAATGGTTATTCTACATATCTTAGTTAGTCTTTGTCCGCTCCTGTGTATTGTAATTTATGTACTTCCTGCCCCAATGCTGTGTTACTGCTTTTCTTAACCACATCTGAAAACCATAAACGTCACCAAGGGGCTGTTTGAGAGAGACTTCTGAAATGTGATACATTTTGGGAAACATTAACTCCCACTTGTGTACTCCCATGTTTTTTGTTTGCATCATCTGTTTTGTGCTATTTTGCTGTAATTTTCTAATTATTTTTAAAAAATGTGACACACAGGGGTGTACTGTCTCAGGTGCCTGGTGGAAAGGGAGTGCTGGGGATGTAAAAAAATGACTGTTGGAGAATTTTTAAAAAAGTCTATAACTTGCCACAATGCTATTAATTTTGCCTCACAATGTATTGGGGAGGGTAGGAAACAAAGGGTCTGCCCTGGGTACAGAATACCTTACTGTACACCCCTGTGTGACACACAGCCTTTGTCTTCCTCAAGCCAGGCCACAAACTGTAAAACTCACAAAATAATTCATTTTTAAAATGTATATAAAGATATTGATTATTATTCATTGTGTTTTAATGAGTCAGTCTTAGATACAACAACAAAACGTTGTTCAAACAATGCAATTAAAAAAATAAAAATTCTCTGTGTCTCCATTCATCTACTGCTAGACCTGGCAAAACATCTGGACAAATTTAAAGTCAAAAAGCTGGAAAAATAGGTAACATTGGAAAGGGGGAATACTTTTTCCTGACGCTGTCCCCTGTCATTCTGGAAGCACCTGTGTAGATTTGTGAATTTTTCTTTGTTGTTGTCTCAGTGTAATTATCTTTATTGTCTTTATTATTTAAAGATGTACTGCTCGTAAATAGTACTTGAGCTTGCGTTATATGTGAAATTTCACATTCTCCCTGTGTCTGCATCAGTTTACTCCTGTTTCCTCCCACAGTCTAAATACATGCTTCATGTTAATTGGTCATTCTAAATTGCCTGTGGTCTGTGACTGAGTATCTCACCACCTTGCGATGCCTATGGTGTTACCTCCTAGTCCAGTGCCTAGTGCTTCTGACCGGAATGCGGAAGTCGATGAAAGTGAGCGAGCGAGTGAGTATTCCCCTGGCGTTTCTTCTGTTCTTTTCCTTTATCATGTTTATGTAATATTTCTATTCGTTTCTTGTATTAATACTGTAATTTAAAAAAATGAGGTGGAACAATGTGCAAATGCTGTAAGGTACTGACTGGCTTTGGGCAGAAACACTTCTAGAGACAGGGAGCACAGGGTGGTGCTGTAAACTAGTGTGTTTCCTCTGACGGTGGACGGGGGGCTACAGGTGGTTAATCTCAGGGACAAGCTTAGATGATGTCATTCAGACTTGTTTTTTTTTGATAGCCTCGCTCATATGACACTTAGGCGAGGTGTATTTGACCCACTTTACACAGTTAGACATTTTGCTGGAATAGTGCTGTTCTTCCCTCAGCGGCACTACAGTATAAACCCTACAGTGTTTTTGAAACGATAACCTTCACATATTCAGATGCAGCTAAATAAAAATCATATATTGTTATATTTTCAATATGTTCAATTTTTCTGGTAGCAGAAGAGAACTATGCCAGATAGGCCTGTAAAATCTGGTGCCTTTCATTTCCAGCCTCAGCCTAAACCCTTTATACTGTGTTTATATGGAAACAGCAGGGAGAAATATGGATAAACAGCATTCGTTTTAAATGCATACTTTCATGTTTCAGCCCCAGCAGCCCTGCTATAAACAGAAATGTGACAGGTGTCTTAGGAACCAGAAAAACGGAGTAAGGTGGAAAATGCAGTCTTTAGTTCTAATTTTGTCTGCTTAGACTGGAAACCCTTTGATGCAGAAACTATATTATAGCTAACTTGGTCTGCCAGTGGGGATTCCCCAACTTGTCCAACAGAGGGCGCCACAAGCCTGCAGGCTCTAAATCCTGTCACGGAGGCTGGTACGTATCCAGCACACAAACTCTCAGTGGATAAATGCCACAAACAGTTATTTTGTAAGCATAGACTTTTATCTGAAGCAAGGGGTGTGGTGTGTTTGCATCTGAATTGCTTAGTTGCTCGCTCCCCTGGCAGCGGCATCCACTGAGGGCGACAAAGGAGAGCAAGGTTCCCAGCTCTCTGGTGGATTCAGAGGAGGTTTCAGGAGCCCTGACTGTGACCAAACACCTGGGTCACCTAGTGCAGCGTGTGGGAGAAAGGCGGTGTCAGTTGGAGCCCAGAAGCTGGAGTGCGGAAAATCACGCTGTGCAAAGAGAAATGCGCATCAGTAGCCAGTGAGGAGGAAACCCCAGAAGATCAGAGTGCTACCTTTTATTCATCTATCTATCCAACCTCAGTCTGTCTGTGTCTTTTTTTTAATGCTATGCACATGTCTTGTTTCTGTCTACGTGCCCCAGGCCCAGAAGAAACAACATTTTGTTTCAAATGCAATGACAAATTCACCTTGAACGTTGGACCCCGGTACAACAGCAGCCCCCCGCCTCCCCTCTATCCCAGGGTCTTCATCAATTTAATTATAGTTTAAAACTTTTGGTACAGTTCTTATTCGTCACTGGCTCACGGCCACCTTGACAGGTGGTTAAGGCCGAGCTTTAGAACCTCTAACGCCGCACTTCTAAGACCAGAGATATTCCTTGCCCTCATATCCCCGTAGGGGTTGGGTTATTAATGCTTAATTTAAATGTAATCAATAATACAAGTCCATTTCATTTAGCTTATGATTCTTTGTAACACTGCTGATATAATTAGCATCATACTGAAAGGTCAGACTCATTTCCTCACTATTACCACTCCTGTGTAGCGGCTCACGTGGGATAAATGAACAGTATAAGTTAATTATGGCTGAAATAGTTTTTTTCCACATTAGGACATAGAACCCAGCTCATTTTCAAATTAAGCGTGTAATATTTTGTTCTTTTTCTGCTCTTTAGGTCGGTTAAGCCGGTTGACGATCTCTCAAAAAACCAACTGGGTATTAAAATGTTTTTCTTGAATGAAGGGCGGTCATTATTATTAAATGACGACAACATTTTGCATTAAAAGCAGACCTCCTTAACTTTCTCGTTCTTCCTTGTCTCTTTATGCAACCGTTTCGCCTTCATCATTCCATCTTAATAATGCCGGTGCTACAAAGTCGCTCGTGACCTAGTAGGCAAGCGGGTAAACTAGTCAACGATCGTATTCATTTGAGGACACGTGTTCTTGTAACGCTGCCGCTTTAGTTTGGCCTTCCCGAGAAGCAGTGTTTCCCTGCAGCCGGATTTGAAGGACGCCTCCTTCCAATTCACTGGCCTTTCCTCATAGCTGAATGGTGACATGGCAAATGAAATATGCATGTGGCGAGATGTTTGTGCCGCCTGCAAAGCAAGGCGTGCGGAGCGGCTTTGGGAGCGAAGGGAATTAAAAGTCACGCAGTCGACCGCCCAAAGATTTCTCTCCTGCAGGTCTCTACACAACACAATGCAGTGTAGGCAAATACCCTTATAATATACATTTCTGCACTTTGCTGACATATTATTTGCAATGTATAAGGTGCACATGTAAGAGTATATATAATGATGTATATGGGCTGGAAGATTTTTTTCACGGTCCTGCCCTTATTGTACAGGTGTGAGTTTGCAAAGTTTATGAAACGCCGTATAGATTAGATCACTTATAATTATTATAATGCTTATGAACTCAGAACTGAATGATGATAACCTTCCCTTTTCACTTCCCTGGTCTGGTCTGCTCTAGGGACACATAAACAAAGTCCCAGAAGACAGAGAACTTGCTAAAAGGACACAGTGTTGAAGCATGTTATTTATTTTATACGGACTACTTAGAAAGAGGCTAAAAGGACGTATCTTGTTCTGTCCCCATCTGCCACCTCAACGTAATCTTCTTCTTCTTCTTCCTCCTCCCATCTCTGCTCTTCTGTTATTTTCCTTTCTTCTGTTAACTTAGTTTTGGATGTGCTTTTTTGTCCTTTCTCTATCTGTCAGGACATACTATGCTTTTGTGGGACCTGTGGTGGTTTCCAGAGTGTGTGGTGAAGTGCATCCCATGTCGTACCAAAGTAGCGCATGTTCATACAGCATTCACAGTAAAATTTCGTGTTTTCCTCATGAACTTATTAAATGAGTTTTATTAGGCGGGTTGGGTGTTTCTTAGAAACCCAAAAATCTGACCCAACAAATCTCGAAGGGTTCTGGATCAGAACTTGCTTTCGGGGACTTTCTCACCCAGATACAGTACTGGATGAATATGAAAAGAACCTGTGTATGACAATTCAAAATGAATGTTCATTCAGCTGTGTGAATAATAGAATTGAATTTTTCTACTGTATGTTACAATTTTGTTGTACCTCCCCATCTATTGCCAAATGCTGACTTGCCGATAAATAAGGAATCTGTGACTGTATAAAGTATGTGGAGGATATATCAGTTAAAGATCTGAAAAGTAACCGCCAGTTTGACGGATACAAAAATAGCAATTAGTGCTGCAAAAAAATGCCATTAAAGGATAAAATCATAAATGTAGGATTGATCAAATGTTATACATTATTTAGCATTTCTTTTGATCATTTACCCACAATATTGAATGGTACCCTAAATATTTAGGCAACCAAAGTTCTGATAGCTTCTAGTGGACCAAACCTGCAGGAACTGCCTGGGAAACAACTTTTGCCTCTGTGAATATTCTTGAGGACCTGATGTGACTCTGATTCAAACATCAGCACATCTTCCATAATCTTTGATTTCAACCACAGAAAGCACAATATTGCACTTTGCGTATAGTATGTTTACTGTAAATACACTGCGCCTCTGTTTCACACTCACTGGGTTGTTGTTCATGGTGGGGCATTTTGGTGGTGCTCTAAACTGTGCAGAGGGTGTTTTTTTCAGTAAATAAATTAATGTAGCAACCCCAGTGTACAGGGATGATGTTTGTACTTTGTGTTGCTGCACTTGGTGGAAGGAGATATTAATAGTTTAAGAATGGGGCCGTGAGCAGAGTAGAGGAGTGGTTAGAGACAGAGTTAGATGGAAGGAGAAATGAAATAAAGATCTGGAGATTAATGTGAACTGGCATCTTGAGTGTCGAGGCTACGCTAAATACCCTCTCTTCAGTGCGCTGTGTGGAGGAGGAAAGGCAGGCACTTTTATGGAGGCTGCTCTATACTGTAGGCCAGGAGTGGGAGGAGAAGGTCTTGAACTCAGCTGGAACCCTATGGGAGAGTAATGTCCAGGATTCCGGTGCGATATGTTTAATGCTGTGTGCAAATATTGGTCAGTTACCCAGTTGACTCTGGTCCAGCAGATGATGCAGAGCAGGAGATCTGCTGATCTTCAACACTGTCTGTGGCTCAGGGGATCCCTGCCCCTCACAGAGACAGCATTCTCACACACTGACCAGTGCGTGCAGAGCCAGACTATAGTTATAAAACCGTGATGATTAAAGTAGCGAGGAAACATCTAATAATGCGGCCAGTTCGGCTCTCCACCCAGTTGTCATGGAAACTTCCGACGAGAAATTCCTTTACCGTGTTTAAAAAGGTTTCCTTCCTCTGACTTGTTCACTTTTGGATTTTGTGATCCATCCCGTGGGACCCCACCACGGATTTAATTACAGTAGAATACGGTAGGTGCCGAGGAGCCTGGTTTAACCCTTTCCTCACTCAAATTTCATATCCAGGAAAAGAGTAAAACAATACCTCCGATTAACACCGTTTCACAATAGCGTTCTTTAATTTTACCCCTGTACATAATTTATCACAGCATTACCAAATTCTGAAAAATGTATAAAAATATTTCAAAAAAATGTTTTAAATGTTTGATATCCACAAAATACTCTGTATTCCGTGTTTATTCACAATTAAAGGAGAAACTAATCTATTTTGCATTTATGTTGCTCATGGGCAGTTTTCAACCCCCATTTATGCAATATACCTTATGAACGACCGTTTTCAACGCTAAATTTCTATAAACGTCCTAATTTCTCAAGAACACATATGGAGACCTTATCCATCTTTACATCCACGTCTCGCAGGCAGTGTGGTTCTTCTGAATTGCAGGGCGTGTTCCAATGCAAAGGAACTGCAGTTGAATGAGGTTAAAGGGAGATCACAATGCAAGTAAATGTCCAGGGAAATACAGCTGACCCATCCCTCGTCTGTAAGGCTGAATTTCCATGAAATGCAAATTGATAAAAGGCTGAAAAGCCCCTCGATGGTGGACTTGCTTTGAGGCTTTACAAGGTAATTGAACTGACTAAGCAAATTACATGTTTTGAGATGCTGATGTGTTTTTGTATGTTGGTATTTCAGACCCTTGACCACTTATAGGGCCTTCAGTACGCAGTTTGTCCTCCACTTGTTCCACGCTTGGCTATGACTTATGTAGTGTTTGCCCCCTTCTTCTTTTCCTCTATTATTGTATATTTTTCAAACCGAATGGTAGGCTTTTAGACAAAATATAATATTAGGCAAAGGAAGCCTGAGTAAGCACAGTTTTTAATTTTGTACTTCATTTATTTAAGGAATAAATTCATCCAACACCCATATGACCCATGTGCTCAAACTTTTTAACTGGTTGCAACACCTTTAACAGCAACCATTTCAGTCCAGCACCTCCTAGAATTGGACATCAGTCTTTCACGTCGCTGTGGAGGAACTTCAGCTCCACTCTTCTCTGCAGAACTGCTTTAAGTCAGACACACTGGCAGAGTTTAGAACATCAGCTGCTCATTTCAGGTCCTGCGTCTCTGTCGGCTTCAGGCCTGGACTCAGCCACTCTAACACTTTCATTTTGTTTCTCCTCAGCCGGTCACATGCTGACTTACTTTGTGGTTTGGATCATTGTATTCAATTGACACAGAGTACATACCCTATAATGATGACGTGAAAACATGTTTTTAGGAATTTTTTCAAATTTTTTCAAATTTAAAAACTGAAATCTTCAAAACGCTTTACTACTACTACTCCGACTTTGATCCTGTATGAGATGTCTCTGGGACTGGACTCTAGTCCACCTGTGGCTAATTCACTTGACTGGACATGATTTAGGAAAACACAGTTATCTTCATAAGGTCCCATCATTGGCAGTACATGACTTTTGGGAGTAAAATCCAAGCCTTGAGCTCCAAGTACTGCTTCATAGAACATGTAGCGATAGGATTGGGTTGATAGACCAGGCAAAGAGTGTTGCAGAGGCAGAGGACTGAAAGATCCCAGGAGCACAATGGCCTCCATCACAGTGAAATATTGCTAACCTGTTGAACTTTTTCCCTTGTTTAGCGAACGTATAAATAAGGAAATATTTACAACTTCTCAGTGTGCTGTTTCTGCCCTTCGTTCGGGGTTCTCACCATCCTCTCATATATCAGTTTGCTCTTCCTTTCCTAATCTTTGCAGGAGAGCTTAGAGGTTAAAGCAAGCAAGTAGCATACATCATGTTATATCTGTAATATTAGCTCATTTAGCAAGAGTTTACTAAGGTCTCTTTCTGATGACTGTGTTTGTTTTTTTGAATATTAGAATTAAGATTTGTGCACATCTGTAGTTCATGATGCAGTTCAACAGCCTTTCTTTGTTGTTCTTGTATGTTTTCAAATAAACTTTAGAAGACAGATTGGAGACATAAAATCATGAGGGAGCCACATTTTGAGCCATCCTAAGCTTTAGGCCATGCATACATTATTCATTTCCAGGACACAGGATCTCCTTTAATACTTTATTAGATATTGCAGCAGAAAAGCACTTTCCTAAACTTTCCTAGAACTGTAGTACAGATTTTTTGGAACACTTGCTATTGTGGTTCAGTGAAACCCGATTTCCACAGTTTTATGTTGACAACCTGCGGTATAATAATGTGGACCATATGTCCTGTGGCCCTCTAGGGATGATGGAGGTTCACATTTGGGAAAATGGCTGGAGACATACGTCCACCTCCCAACTGGTCTGTGTCTTACTTTGATGGTATCTTTAATATTTAATTTCAATATCTTTGCAGACATTGACTTTTTAGAAACTTCATAAGAGAAATCAAGTCTTATTGGGCAGAAATATGTAGAATAGTGGATAGAATGGTTGGGTTTGTATCCCTGTCCCTGCTGTAGTTCCCCTGAGCAAGGTTTTTTTTTAAATCTGATTTGCTGCAGTAAAATTACCTGAATGTATGAATATTAAATAATAAGTAGATTAATATACCTAATATGGTAAGCTGCTTTGGTGAAATGAAAGAATAATATTATAGAAGAATATTGTTATAAAGGAGCTCCACGCTGATATGGGAAAGGTCAGATCTAAAGGGACTATAAACTGATATGGGGATATAGTTTCCTATGGAATTTGTCTTTTCCCTCTGATCCTCATGCTTCCATAAGAACTCCTTTGAATTTTAGCACAGCTTTTCACCTTAATTCTTGCAGCGCTTAAGGGCATTGGAAGTAAGTGAAATTATTTTATATAAACCATAACTTTGCTAAAACAGAAACAAACCAATGTGATGTCTTAGAATATGAGGGAGACCGCTTTGTTTGTGTATTATTTTCTCTGCTTAGAGGCTCGGATTCCCAAGTTGCTCTTCATACGAGATCTAAATTTGGACACCGTTCTTTGTTGATCCAAAGATGACAGGAGAACTGTGGTGTTGTAGGAAGTGAATCAAAGTGATGATTTTTTTTTCCGTGCACTTTTCAACAAGTATGGAAAAGGGGGTGACAGGCTCTTTGTGACACTCTTACGCCTCATTGTATATGGCTTTGAATACCAGGCCTCATTTTCCTCCTAAAAGTTGATCAACATGTTTGAATAAGAATTTATTTGCTTTCGTAAATTGGCAATATTCTTTGCAATGGAACTTCAATAAAAAATACTGTAAGTAACAACAACAACAACAACAACAACAATAATAACAATAATTTATGTACTATGTGGACTTTTTTGCAGAGTGTAGACTTCTTAAATACCAACTTATATTTTCTTGCTTTGCTCCCTCAGACCAGCTTCCACACTGTTCCTTGGTGTGAAATTTTGGTAATGCTGGTTATGTGATGTGCGATATTTTGCTAGAGCAATTTCTCAGGGCCCTATCATACTGAGATCCCAAAGCTGTCTCTCTAAGATTATCATATATTGAATATATATTACCTGCACACTTCATAATGTATCATAAATAAATATGATAAATATGAGAAACACATTTACAACAATTTGGACCATGAAAAAAGTCATATTTATTTTGTTAAAGAGAAGAAGAGTAATAATGGTATTAAATGGGGTATTATAAGTGAAACTGAGTCTAGTTCAACCCATGGTGTTGTTTTCATAGTAAAGTAAAGTAAAGAGCTGGTTCGCCTTTGCCTTCTTCCATGCATGCCACTGGACTACAGACACAGGGAGAACATGCAGACCACACACCCCCTGAGCAGGATTCAAACTTATGTCCAAATGCACACCCCAGGCAAACTGCAAAACCGAGCTGTTGTTGGGTTATAAATAACAGTGAAGGAAACATATTAATGGAGGGATGTGGTATTATTGCCCTCATGTTTGATGAGTGAACCAGACAAATAGCCTGTAGAATCCCTATCTTCATAAAAAAGAGACCGCTGAGGACAAGTCCCCTCAAAATGCATGACTTTTTGAGATGAATATGTTTTCCTTGTGTGATAAAATCAGGTGGAAGGTCAGGTTAAATAATGCTGTCTGCATTATTAGGCTGTCAACCAGGGATTTTTAATGGAAAAACATTATATAGACAATAAAAGAGTTTTATTGCATTAGTAGGAATCGCAGATCAAAATGTGGCTTAAAGGCTAACTGGTGCCTTAGAGATCTGGGGCTGTGGCTTTGGATCTGGGGTTTGAATCCAGCTGTGTGTGCGGAGTTCTTTGAGTGGGTTTTCTCCCACAGTCCGAAGATTTGTGCACACGAAGGCCGTGGGGAACCAGTTTTGGGTCTTGCCATATGTTCAAACCATAGGCCATAGGAGTGGTCGCAAAGCGTTGACTTCAGACTGATGGTACTTCCCCTAACCTCACCTGTCCAGTGTGTTACTAGTATATCACAGTAAAGATAGTGATTTTCAGTCGTTGTGTGAACAGCGATTCGTAGCTACACACTCACCTTTAGCAAACAGGTCAAAATAGAAATGTATTATGGGAAAAAAGCCTGAAGTCTTGAGAGGACTTCCTTTGTAAGTCAGAATAAAGAGGAAACCCATGTGAAAAATTTACTGACTTGGAAAGGTCTTTTCATAAATTGACTCCAAATAAAATGGAGAAAAGTTTTAGTGGCCTGATTCTCATACATCTTTATTGTTTTTTCAGTGATATCCTTACCAAAACTAAGAGCAAATAACAAAACCAAACAAAGCAACAATGTGGTAAAGGCAAGTGATATGCACAGCATAGTAAATATATAAAAAAAAATTACCTGGAAGGTTATGGGGAGCTTAAAGGGTAAAGCAAGCATTTAGCATACATCATATTATATTTGTAATATTAGCTCATTTAGCAAGTTTACTGATTTATTTTAAAGTTTTAAAAACAAGCCACTGACTATCACTCTGCAACTGCGATAAAACCAAGTGTGGGGTTTGGGACTGTTAGGGGGGTCATTTGAAGAGAAGAGCGAGAGAACAGGGGGCCAAGATATTGTGCTTCTAAGGGCACAAAGAGCTGAAATGAAGGGAGAGCACAGCACATGCGACTGGGTACGATGCGGTCAGGCAGCTGCAACTCAGCAGGTCTGGGGACTCAAAGCATCTGCTCCCGGCAGAGCACGATCTCCAGCTCCTTGCGATACAGCTTGCCCCTGTCCGACAGGGCCATGATGCTCTGCTTGTACCCGGTCAGACTGCGAGCGTCAATTTCCTGATGAATCATGGGAGAAAAGGAAAACCGGGAGGTCATTTGATTTCTTCATTACCACTTAGCATGAAGCTGAACCCTAAGTTCTTCAAATGCAAACTCTTGGGACAAATATGGAAATGAACTCAGATGGTTAATGACAAGAACCATGGAAAAACCGACACGATGCTGCCCCAGCGGTTTGAGAGGCAGGTACTGGGAGTATCTTCATGTAATACCTTGTTGTTCTTCTCATACAGGTCTTTGAGCAGGGCGTCCAGTTCTTGTTCATCAATGTAGCCGTTCCTATCCTGTAAAAAAACAAGGAGAAATGATCTATTTTATTTGACTTTGTTTCTATGACAATTACATTTTTTCCTCAGCTTTAATTTGGTAAAATCTGTACTTGGGGTCTGAACGCTCTCTTAGTGAAATGGCAGAAGAAGTCATTAATACAGGACTTTTTTATAAATGGAGAACGAAAACTGCAGGTGAAACGCGGTACAAAATAAATTAGGTGTAGCTTTAATAATAGTGAATAAAGACAGAAAACAGTCCATTTCATGGATAATACATAGGAAATCCCCCCTAAATTATTTAATATCCATCCATCCATCCATTTTTGTCAACATCTTTATGCTGGTCCAGAGTCCATCCTGGAATCACTGGGCACTAGTCAATGAAACTACCCCTGGAAGGGATGGTAGTCCATTGCAGAGTGGCCACAGAAACACACATTCATATGTTTTTTGGGGAAGGAGGCTCTCATGCCTGTGTTTTAGTGGGCACACCACGAGAGGGTAAAAAAGAACAACTGTGTGCCGCCGGGGTTCTTTACATTATAAGATTAAGTTCCCTCTGGGATTAATAGATTTTCAACCATCCATCCATTCATTCATGTCTGATTTCTAATTTTCATCACTTCATTCTTAGCATTTGACACAGTGACCATGATGGAGTGATTCGGATTACTGTTGTTCCGATACATGAGAATTAATGTTCACTTTCTTCATGTGGAAGCACTTCAGCTTCCACAGGCCGAGTTTATGGATATGGAAGACGGAAAGATGATATCTGCTGCTGAACGGCTTAAGAAGTGAATAAAAAATTTAAAAGAACTAAATTTCTTATACTAAAACAGCTCTTGCTAATGGGAAGCTGCGCAGTGGGTACAGCGGGACACAGTGGGTGGCCCAGCAGGTAGCACTGGTGCCACAGAGCTCCTGGACTGCAGTCTGGGATGTTGCTTTGAATCTGGATCAGTCTGTATGCTGTTTCTCTCTATGCTTGCATGGATTCCCTCCCACAGTCCAAAGACATGTGTTTCAAGTGAAGTGGTGACTCTGAATTGCCCATAGTGTGTGTGATTTAACTGGATTAGGCACTGAACCAAAGCAACAATGCATTTACACTAGCAGTTGTCGATAATAAATAATGAAACTAATATTAATAATTATTACACACAAACTGTCTACAAGGTTTGAGACCAGATAGTTAATATTAATTTCAATGTATATACTGTGTAGTGGGGAATAATTTGCATCCCTTTTTCGCAGTGGAAGCACAAAGTTAAGCATATAGTATACTATTCTACGTTTACATGAAATATTTGGCAGTTTATCTTGTAAGATTATGTAATAGGATTATTATTTTGACAATAAATTCTTTCTCGTTGAATAATTGGGGGAATCTATGAAAAATAGGTTTGACACCACACCAAGGTTTTCTTTTTCGTTGCGCTGCAAATGTTTAATCTTTGGGACTGAGGGCTGAAAGGGAATTTGCGGCTGTGTTGGGTTTTCTTTCCTTTATCAGAGGTTTTGTGTGATGAAAACAGGTTTGGCCACTATGCAATAGAGATAGACTGATACTATTCAACTCGATGGATTTCGGCAAAATAAAGGCTACGGTCTTGCTCACCTTGTCATAGAAAGTGAAGATGGCGTTGAACTGGTCTGAGGTCAACTTGATTCCCTGGAAACAGAGAAGGACACAAATTATTCTCACAAGCTATATTGAAACTGTCAAAATGCTACTGTAATGGTTTAGTGAAAATTTTCAGTGTTTTTATTTATTAAATGCTTCTAATGTGTTAAAATTTAATCTCGTTGTGAGGTTTTCCGCACAGCAGGGTGTTTTAAAGGGAGGTCTTTAGAATACATTTGTATTTTTTTATTCTTTTACCTGGAATTTGAGTAAGAAATTTTCCTGCACAGGTAGTAGCCTTGAATGACAAGAAAAGAATTTTAAGAAATGTTGGTTTGGTTACAAACTCACTTCATTGCTACCACATCGCATCCCTTGTTTTTCGGGATTGCCGAACCCACCTGGCCATTTCTGACAGTCCCAGCTTCCCGTCTCCATTCAGGTCAAACATCTTCAGCTAGATGGAACAATACAGTGAATATGTTCATGACCAGGACAAAGCGGAATCATTATTAGTCCAGTATCAGAGACGAGCTCCACGTCAACTTATTGGCACGTTGCCTTGCATTTCGTTCGCTATCAGTATTTCATTACCAGTGTTGGTATTTAAGTATTTAATTTTGAATTTCTGCAGTAAGTTAAACATACCAGGAGATATTTCTGATGTCCACAAAATATATTTCTTTAATAAAGGGGACACCAATTTTGAATGAATGACTGGAAAGAAGCATGTGAGCCAACTTGCAGTGTAACTTAGTGCACCCTGGGTAATGAAATGCAGCTATGAGGGTTGTTACGAATAATGACCATGTGCTACAGCAGTGTTTTGCTGGGAGAGCAGCTCAGCCAGAGAATCTGGTTGTATGAGGTAGAAAAGAGAACCGGGAGATGATGATGAGACGTGCCAGCACACAAGAAAAAGCCCCGGACCCAGTTGAACAGAACTGTAGAAGTACTGGAAGTGGGTATTGCTGAGTAGCACCCACTTCAAACACTGCTTATAGGATGTAAAACACATAAAACATGATAAAGTAGACTGTCAGGGTGTATAAATCCATCGCATCAGGACTATACTGTGCCAACTGAGCATTTGTTTTCAGATTAATTGTGGCATTTCTGTCCGGGTTGACTTGTTGTGGTTATGGCTGACTGCGGAGAGGTACGATTATACAGCGTGGCTGTCAGAGGAAAAGCACAAAACCTTAAACAGCCCCCCTTCAGCACCCAACAAACACACACAACAATTTAACTAACACCTTCTCTTCTCCCAACAGGTATTGTTTGGACTGTGTGCTGCTGCAGAAAAACGCAGGTCTGCGTTGGGTTTCGTAAGGTTTTTCGTTCATCCATGCGGAAACTCGGACTATAGATACGAAACAAGTAGATGTGCTGTTTATGTGTTTATGTCTGGCGTGCACACGTGCTACTGTGTGTGTTTGCTCAGCTGGAAATCTCACTATTGTCTGTGTGTACTCCTGCAGCTTCTGGTCATCATAGTGCCGGTTGGCCTTTTTCAGCAGGTCTGAGAGGAAGCCCTGCGAAAGGAAAGCACATCTCAGTCAGCCAACAGTTACTTGTCATCGCTGGACACGTGACTTCGGTGCTCTCTCAGTATACCCACTGGCCATATTTTTGAAAAATATTTGAAAAATATTCCCTTGTATAATTATACTGTGTTCTGTGTTTATTTGCTATTATTAAAGGTATAACTAATCTATTTTGTATAATGTTGCACAGTTTTCAAGCTCTATTTATGCAATATACATTTGTGCAACATTAATGACTCCTTATATTTCAGTTAAGCTCCATTTCTCAAGAACACATCTAGACCAATAAGCCACTTTTTACTGAGCAAATTGTACCGCTACCTCCTTACATGCTCAAGTGGTACTAATGTAATAATATCTGTCAGGTGATACCATGGTAAACCTGGAAGGAAATACAGAGGAAGGTGTGGTTATTCAGGAAGATTTGACTGATTTTAATTTTCTATATAAAAAGCCGTCCTGAAGACTTATAGGCGGTACTTCTCTCATTATTCTGATGCCAGTAAGTTGATGGTACTTGTGTCCTCTTCCAAATCAGAACAACTGTTTGTAATGCTGCCCATATAACTTTGTAAATGTTTCTGCAGCAGACCACGCTTCTGCTGAGGTGCTTTTGACAGACTGACAGATTTGTATGGGCTATTTGCTTGGCAGTTGACGGTGCCAGACGGATTTGCATGCATTTCCCTGTCTCTTCATCTCAGCTTTTCCAAATGGAGAAGTGGACAATAAACATAAGAAAGTGAGAAATACTGAGAAATTTACATCCCTCTCCAGCAATATTAAACTAGAGCTAAAGATTAAACCTCAAAATGTGATATTGTATATCGCATTCCTCCTAATATAGATAGATATATGTTACTGTGTGTTTGTCTGTAAAGGTTGGATGTAAATGGTGCTCAGTGACCACAATGTGTACCTTGAAACGTGTGTTTATAGAGAATAATGGATCTGTAATTTCTTTATCTTTACCTTGAGCTCATTGGCTTCAATGTATCCGCTGCGGTCTGTGTCGTATTTCCGCCACGCCTGGAGAGCCACACAAACACACAGAGTTCAGCGGTAACAATTGGCCACGAGTAATGCTAACATTCTCTCGTATTCATATTCATAGTGTATTCAGATGTAAGGCGGTTCAATCTTTGCCCTACACTGAAATAAATCACCAAAATAAATTATGAACCATAGAAAATGTTTGTAAATCCACAGTGACTTCCCGAGAGATGAAGGATAACAGGAATGTTTCAGAAACTTGCAATAATACAATAACATGCATACTGGGAAGAAAAAAAATCAATAATGCAGCACGCAAAAGAAGCAGAAGATAGATTCCACGCAAAGCTAATATTTTTTGCATTTACAGAGGAAAGATGTTCATGAAAAATGTTTGCCATATTTTCCTGGGAGCTGAGTTGCTTAACATATTGTTCTAAGTTCTTTCTCTGAATCCCGGTACTGTAAGATGAAAGAGAAATATATTTCATTTATATATGAATCTACTAGTTGTCTTATTTCCACCGAACACTCTTATCAAAGACAAATGTCCCCTTCTCAGTTCTGTGGAGAATTACAGCATCCATAATATATGACATTCTTAAAATAGAACTTGTACTATTTTATTCTCTCCTGCTCGAGCCCGAGACGCAGAGAGCCTCAGTCCTTCTTCTTTCCCATTCCCTCTTCTATTGAAGGAGTCGATTTTTTTGTCTATATTACACTCTTTAGCCAACTTTGTAGAGCATAGGAATGAAACATAAGTAAAGTCAGTTGTTATGAACTGTTGCTTTCTTTTATCAGCCGACAAGTGTGTTTCTATATATGTTACATACTTTCTAATATACCCATTAGTGGTGCCTCCTGTTTTCCTGTTATCCCTCTACTATTTTAGTGGTTCGAGTCATTCATCACTTATAAAAAACATTTAGAAGCAAAGTTTTTGGGACTTTATATTTGTTATCAAATAAAAAAGTACGGTTCTTATTCCATATTATTAAAAGAACAACAAATTTTGTATTACACTGCGCATATGCAGTTTACAAGTTCCATTTACGCAACACACTGTATTAATGATCTCTTATAGGGCTGTTTCATTAAGCTCCATTTGTGAGGAACACATTTCGAGCACTAAGAATAAGAATAAGAAGATTTAGAAGAATTAAGAAGAATTATTTCCCTAGACGCTCCTTGTGAGGACTGTGACAGAAGGGGGATCAAGTGACGAGATGGCGGTGTGTGTCACTGTCATGGCACCAGTTCTGTGAGGCTGGAGGAGATGGGTGATGTCCAACCACGACTCCACACCAGCATGCCCAGCGGCTGCCCTTATCCATCACATCTGCTGTTCTGATGTGTAACGCTGCCGCGAAACGTCCTCCTATATCAAGACGGGAGGTCTCTCAGACCCCAGAGACTCCTATATTCAATCTGAGATTGAAATGATGGATGCTGAATGTAATATGCACGGTCCTGATTCATAAGTCGCTCATTTCACTGATGTAAAATGATCAACATACAATTACCCAAAGCAGTGATGACTTCTCCTAAAATAGACATGTGGCGTAGAGCTTTGAAAATCTGTGCGTCGCGTAGTGTGGGCGCAATAAATGTCACTGCTTACCGCCATGAACTCAGTGCTGGACCCCACAAACTGCCTGAAGCACAGTAAGAAGTTCTCCTCTGTGGGCAGGATCTGGGCCAGCTGTTGGGGGAGGGGGGGGTGAAAGGAGTCAAGCAGATGGAGGAAACAAGTAAGTGCAGAGGAAGCTTCTGGGGTTTCTCTGCAAGAAGACCGACTGGGCCACTGTGGCTATGAGGAGGAGGGTGAACGAATATTCGACGGAATTTTATTTGTTTCCCAAAATCGTGATGGACATACTAGGTTAGTTCTGCAAGAGAAACCATCACGCCAAGAGGAAGCTTCCTGTTACTATTCTTGTTACTGTCCTTCCTGCACAGATAACATGCTTCTCCTGGTCTCCTCATTTCACGACATCATTATAACTGCAATAACTTCAACATGGAAGTAACGGTCCAGGTCTTGACATAGGGTCAATGAGCCCCCTGGGGGGGCTGTTCAGTGGCTTCGGGGGGTCTGTGAAGTACAGGTATGCTTTGAAAATAACACCAATTTAGAAAAATTTTGAAATAAAATGAATATATTGCTATGTACGTCATAATTCTGTTAGAAGGAAATACATTTTCAAAGCAATATTTTATTTATGTCCTTTTTTTGTAGAGGGGTTTTTAGCTTCCATTAGATTTTTGAAGGGGTCTGTGACCCTGAAAAGGTTAAGAACCACTGTGCTGTACTCGTAAAAAAATTATGAGGAATTATTATGAGAAATTATGTGAAATACTGGGCTCCTGTTTTGCTACTTTCCTCTCTTAACTCAGAGGGGCAGTCTTACCTCAGACATCTCAATCCTTCCGTCTGCGTTCTTGTCAAACTTCTGCATGAACTCATTCATTTTTTCTTTGAAATTGGCATTACTGGGATCCTGCCAAAAAAAGGAACATTTTTTTTTTTGCTCAATGGAAATATGATATATTACTATTGAGTGATTGTATCTTTCAGTCTGTTTTGACTGTCTTGAAAGGTACAGTACAGAAACTTATTTTAACAGAGCCTGTCCCTCCCATCTATTTACTGTTTTGTCACATCCATCACTCACCGTCCCAGCTCCTCTCCTTGCAGCCTCCAGCTCCCTGAAGAAGTTCTCCAGCTCCTTGCCCTCAATGAAGCCATTACCTAAAACACAGTCCAAGGGGGGCGGTTATGAATCAGTGCACTGGAATATTCAAAGACATCCGCTAAAGGTGGGGTCTTGTTTATTTGTAACATATTTCTTCTTTAATATTTGGTTTTAACTTGAACTCTTCATCATCCATTTGGGTTTTTGTCTGTAAACTTGATATATAGGCTTTCTTGGTCAGTCAATCCAACACTAAAACCAACAGTTAATACTAGATGCAGCATATAAACTGTCCTCACCAATTGACATCGTACGCTTTTAATGTGTGTTTCTGCAGCTCCAGTGGAAAATAATGAGTATTTTAAACTATTTTTGGAAAATTAGTTCTACTTTAAGTAGCATTTATCAGTGTTTTACCAAGCAATTCCTGGGGACATGTGAGAGTTTTGGTAATTACTGAGACTTTCACAACAGTTACTATTAGCATTGGGCAATATTTATGTTTATTTGAGCCATTTCTGAGATGATATTTTAAAAACCCAAAGCAGTTCTTTTGCACACGCTGTGGATGAATGAAAACGTACAACTTTAGAAACAAAAACAAATCAGGCCGAGACAAGCAAATGAGGCCAATCTGCCAGGAGCGAAGGACAAGAAGTAAATCACCGCATGCAAAACCCGGCTCGTTCGCCGGTTTATCTGCACCGGTCCCCCTGGGAGCAGACGCTGCCGGGCCTCGTGGTTATATGTCGAATAACAAGACCCTCTACAAAATCCACACAAACAAAAACAGAGAAGCTGAGCCCCAACACACAGGCACACAGTGGATCATTACCTTCAACACTCATTCCACCTCAGACAACAAAACGGCCAACATTTGTAAATTATGCATAATAATGGCACGAATCCATGTGAATTTCTGTATTTGCTAATGATGATTTTGCAGTCAAGTTGCCATCCCTGCTACAATATCTTACATTAACACGATGAACTGATATCGCTTTGATGCGATCTTAACATCCTCCATGCTTTGCCCGCGACGCTGGTGCCGTTTACTTTACACCGTTCCGGGCTGGTAGGGTAAATTAAGCTCACACAGTTCCTCTGAGAACATCTCATCTTCAGCATGGTTTCAATTCACACACACATGCCTTATGGAAGGCCAGGGTCATTACCTTTTTACTCTGCTCTTAGCATAAAAAATAATTAGCAAGCCAGTGTTGGGTTTGCGGTGCTTAAGATACCAGTTTATTAGTATTTTCCGTCATAATCGGTGTTCACTCTCCACCAGAGCCGAGGGGGGGAGCAGCGGTGCGGATCGCTTGGCTCGGGCCCCTCGCTCTGCTCCCAGCTCTTCAAGCCCACATGCTGACAGACCGACTCGCTGGCTCGCATCCCGCGGCCGGAGAGGCGCTTAATTAAAAACTTGGAAAGCGGGGGTCCCGCGAGGCCCGCTAATTGGGCTGGTTTACTGTCTGCCATCTTTTAAGTTCGTCTATTTGAAGGGAGAAAAGCGAAATCCGCGCGCAGACACTCGGTCCCTGCTTTTAGTGCAACTTTCATTAACATTCGGCCAAATCTTCCAGATCTTTGAAATGAATGGATTCATTTCTTGAAATGAATGGATTTATTTTGGGAAGGACTGTATTGTAATGGAAAGGGTACCAGTATGTGCATGTGGGGGGGGGGTGTTTGCGTGTGTACGTAACTTGTATGTGAAACCGGAAGCGCGACAGGAAAAGTTTTGTTATATACATACCTGTGTTCTTATGTGTGTGAAAACATATAAAAGTGGGTGTCTGCATGTTTGCTGAAGACTCTGCTTTAATTTATGAGACAGCAGGTAGCATAGCGGTTAGTGCTTCTGCTTTTAAGCTTAAAGGGCCAAAGCTGGGATCCCACCTCCTGCTGTAGTGCCCTCAAGCAAGGTATTTATTCTGTTACTTTGAGTAGCAGGACATTTTTCAGTGAAAATAAAAAATATTTGGTTCCCTTCTTTACATACTGGCTTCTTAAGAACGACCGCGTCTCCAGCTTTCGTAATGTTTTCGTTGCGTTTGCATAGGTAAATACGTGTTTAGGTTATTTTCCGTCTGACTCAGTACAAACAAGGGTTACACAAGGCACATCTTCGACTACACATCTGAGGAGGCTGTGACGTGGTACACGCGCTCGCAAGCAACAAATACTTATATACAGTAAGCAGAAGCTCATTTTTCAGGGCTATCACAACTCACAGATAGATAGAAAAAAATGGAAATTTCAACTTTTAAAAGAAATCCTCTGTTATTTTAACTTGTTTACATCTATTTTAATTCGGCACGAAATGCGGGGGAAGATTTGACATTGGTAAAAAACTGAACTTAGATGCAGCCACGGTGTTACATGATGACGACGGGAAAAGAGGTGTGAGATGCAACAAAATTACCAGCTGAGATCTAAAAATGAGTACAAATCACTTTGAACACATCAAAAGTGCGCCTTAAACCAACTTTCAGTCAATACTCAGCCCCTACAAAACTATTCCCAGTCAATGGAGGATTCCTCTCACTGATGAACTCATCGTGATCCTTTTTTGTAACTGCTGGAAAATTGCATAACACAAGTAAATATTTTATGAAATTCTCAACAGTCATATTTTATTAGCACTTCTGTGAATAGTTCCAAAGGCAGCAAGTGCTTTGACTGCGGCTCAGGGTTTCTGAGTGCAAGGAGAAGAAGAAAACCAGCGGATCTTTAAGTTTTTCGGTCCAGTGGACTTGACTGGATCTAAGAGGTTAAAATGTAAACAAATGATAAATTTGAAGAGGCGCATTAGTCTCTTTCAAAGTCCCGAACCAGGAACATTTGTGATACGTATTATTTACTGTCGTATTAATTTGTAGTTGCAGATCTGCGATTCACAAACATTTTTGCTGGACACAGCTGGATAGATGTGGCCGTGAGGTGGGAAGTTCTTTTGGTTCTTGGATGTGAGATCAGGGCAAACTGAAGCTAAATCATACAGCATTTCTCCAGAAATCTGCAAATGGCATCAGTTGGCATCAGGGATGCTGCACAAAGGACATTAAGCCCTCAAGTTGTAACTCTTCCAGAAGACCACATACAGTGACACGTACAAGGCTTTTAGACATATATCTGTCATATCTAAAGGCCAGTTTACATTTCAGCTTTTCTAGTTGGAATACAAAGGTCTGGTAGCACGACGTCTAATGCTGATACCACATAGTGCCTGAGCTGTGCTTTTGGGCCTTGGTTTGAATCCAGCCTGAGGTCTGTAGAATCAAAAGATGTGCAGAAGAAGAAAACTTCTACACTCCCCCTTTGCCATGATGACCAGTCATCATTTGACTAACTCAGAGATCCCACGATGGGGTCTAAGGGGTAGTAATTCTGACTTTAGCAACATTTTAATATGAAATTTTAAGGAAACCCTTATTTATATTAATAACTGTGGATACAGTGAAGAAAGCAATATCACAAGGCCCATGAAAAGTTAATACATATGCAACTTTTTCCCCAAAAGACCCCTCATTTGTACAATATGTTCATATTGCAGTTCTCAGTAGGAATTTTAAAAATGAATTATGTCCAGTTCTACAATTTTCTATGTACATAAGTCAAGAGAAGCAGTTTATTCTTACACTGTGTTGGATCTAAAGGATCTATAGTATAGTTTAATTCATTTAAAAAGTAAATATAAGCTAAGCAATGTAGGATGCATACAGTGGTGTATAAATATCGGGTATGATTGCGTTAAATCATAAAAAATGATGCATTTTTTTTACTGATGGGAATCAAAAAATAAAAGTAGGCCTTTTCAGAGCGCTGTCAGAAGGCCCCACACACACACGCACACATTGGAAGATACATACGCACCGGGGGTGCGTCAGTGAACACTGCTGTTCTGCACTCACGGGACCCACATTTGAATCCCACCTCCTGCTGTAGCTGTAGCCCCTCATTCCTTACCTTGAACTGATATAACATAAAACACACAGCTGTGCAAAAGGGTAAATAAACCAATAATCTTAACGGTATAAGTTGTTTTGGTGAAAAGCTTTTGAAAAGATGTAAATCTCAAGTTCTTTGTAGTCAGGGGCAGAATCACTTGTCTATCTGTGGCCAAAGGGATGCAGGCAGTGTGAGGTTTGGTCCAAAACCCTTCACTGTGAACTGGGCTCAGGCTTGTGGACTTCATGCTAATGAATCAGAGCCAATAAGTCTGGGGTTCTCTGCATGAGGGCTGAACACTTTGGGAGGTTGGGGTGTAAGGGTTTGAAAGCTGATGCCTGCAGAGATAGGGCTGAGAATTACTCTCCCAGGTGTTATTGTTGTTAAGGTGTTGCTATTATTCCACACTGTTGTTACCATTATTTAGATGTTCGGCAAACCACTATCTCCTTAACCAGCTGGATATGAGGCTAAATCAGCTCAAGTTAGGTTCATATCTCTAGTGGTCGGTCCAGGATGTGAACCTGCAGTATCTGTTGTTCACATCTCCATGGCCAGCGGGCCACCTTTCTTCTTCACATTTGGTTGTCACCTAAAAACTCCACATGCAGAAGCAGAAGTATAAATAACCGCTGCAATAATAAGTCGGAATCCTCAGTACATTTCAGAAATTGGCCCTTCAGTCTCACTGTCCTCCTCAAAGACTCTTTCATTCCCTGTTTATTTTCAATTCCAGGTCAGTTTTCCTCTTTCCCCCTACAGGGCAAATTTAATGTTTTTCTCAGGTCGGGACTATATCATTATAAAGGAATCGGGTAGAATTCTGTGATTTATTAGAGTGTAAATAGTTGTTAAATATGTCAACATGTAAATAAATAAATACGTGTGTACTCGTTCCTACATATACAATGTATTATACGCAATATATTTATCAGCACTCTATGTATCTATAACATGTAGGAATTAGAAAATCGTTTCGGTCACTTTTATTTTCACTCTATATTAGAATCTTCATTGCGCAGTTGCGTTTATATCAAATGACGTACATCGCTTAAAAAAGCGTTTGTTCAATTCATAAAGAGCAGTATAAATATTAAATATGCGACTCGACGTATGAGTTTAAAAATGTTAAAATGTTTTTTTATTATTATTATTAAATACTATTTTCCGCTTTAATAAAAAGCAGCGACAATGATTTTAACTTTAAAAGTTTAAAAACGCACTATAATAAAGGAGGATGTCAAAGGAGTGACGTAAACATGAGTGAAGTTCCCTGCAGCGACCAAGAGACCTAATGATAATAATAATAGTAATAATAATAATAATATAGACTTTCTGGCAAAAAAACACTGTACATGACATCGTTTTCTTGAAATTCTTCTAATTATTAAAATTCAGAAAACTGTATAAATTCTAGAGAAGATACATCCAAAACGACAAGAATAACAAAATTGTTTACCACAGTTTAGAAAACACATAAGCTGAATAAAAACTTTGCATGATGGAACTTTTTTCTTTAAAGTCAAAGGGAAAAAAAAGTTTTCTCTAAGACGGGCAATGATACCGTTTTCCCCCCAGTTTATCTAGTCAGTTACCTGTTTTCTCCAGTATCTCGCGCTCAAGCAGGTCATTGAATCCTAAAGGAAAATCCCTTCCCTTCAGCTGGAAGGAGCAGGGTAAAGGTAGGGTAATCGCGGTAAATCGCGGAGTCACTGACCGTCCGTGTCGAAGTGCCTCCAGATGTCGAGGAACTGGGAGGCCGTGAGTTCGGCCAGCTGCAGGTGCGCGTGCGGCGGCTGTGTCCTCGTCGCCATCGTGTCGCTGGCTGCTGCCGCTCTCTGCTGTCCCCGCGCCGCTCCGCCGCCGCTTTTAAACCCCCCGCGGCCGGCTGCAGTGCTCGCGGCGTCCTGCGGGGGGCGCGGCGGCTCCAGGCGGACTGCACTGCACCGCTGTTTCCATCCCCGGCCGTCCACGGGCAAAACGGCCAAGATGCGGCTGTCAGAGCGGCCGCGTTTCACCCTCCTTATTGTGGGAAAATACAGTAGAACCGGTGCAAAAAAAAAAAAATAAAACTAAAAAAATATATATATTACAATTATATCGCACAACAGTCTTATTTTTTCAACTCACAGCTTTGTTAAAGGTGAGTTTCAATGTTATATAACCATATTTACAACATTCACCCACTTATACACATTCTTTATTATTATCATTATTATTATTATTATTATTAATAATAATATTATTATTGTTGTTGTTGTAGTTGTTCTTGTTCTTGTTGTTCTTGTCCTGGTGTTCGGGGTTACAGCAGCATTGCTTGTCCCATGTTGTTCTTTCCATATGAAATTTGTTTATTTATATGTAGCCTATAGTTACACTTGTAAAGCTGTAAGTTAATATATTTATTTGTCTGAATGTTACAGGTACAGTGTGAACAGTATACTGTGTTCATCTGCTCTCAGTCATATCTGTTTGTGTAAATTCTCCCTCTCCCTGGGGTCCCCCTATATGGGCATGGATTGATGTTCCATGATGTTCCAGCAGGTGCCCAGGAAGCCATGTTTACCCCCTGGCATAGAGCAGCTTGCTGGGGCTGGGGAGCACCATCCAGGGGGGAGGTGGGGAACCTTCAGAGTGGTTCTTCTCACATGGTAATTTACCGGGGGTCTCTCTTGCCACAACGCCAGATTGACTCAAAAGCCACTTTCAAACTGCACGCTCCCCTCACCATGGTACTGAACCTCCAGTTGTACTTTGTCCCCATTTCCAGTTGTTAGCAGTTAAATGAATGAGTACAAACCTGCAGTTTTGCTTTAGCGTGACCTGGGCACGTTTTGTTGCTATAAAGACGACAAACAAATATTTACTTTAATGATAGTTTATAGTGCATCTTTACAAATTACAGGACCTCGCTACCTTTTCCTCACATTTTGGACGTCATTTTGGAGCACTTAAGTTGTCCAATCCCACCATTTTCCCAGCTGACCACAGCAACTGACCACAGTATTCACACATATAAGTTCACACACACCTGCAGTGTATGATGGTGTCTGAAAGCTGAAAGCTTAATTTCTAATGTAATTTCTGCACCTGTTATTCCCAGGTAAAGCCGAGTGAAGATGGTGCGAAGCTGCTGCACAGGACAGCCAGGCAGAAATGTGGGCAGCGGGGAATACAGATGGCTTCTCCCCGGTTTGCAATTAGCGGTACTGTGTTAACTCCCCTGGGGGGGTCATCCTTCTTGTTTACCTGAGCGTGGCAGCAGTTCACCTGCCTGAAGAAACTACCAAGCTGCAGTAGGCATGTCGCTTGATTTATTGGGATTTTTTGTTTTCAGGATAAAGTATGAAATCAGATGTGTGCCACAGTGCACTGCATATGTGCATACAGACAGAAGTTACACTGTAATGATGCCGGAAGTACAACTACAACCTTTGGAAAGGTGTAGTGATACAGTGACCTGTGCAAATACATGAAACAAAAAGAAAAAAGATAAATGTGCACAATAAAATAAAATAAATGATATAATCAATTATACACAATGGGGCAAACAACAACAGCAACACTACTACTACTACTACTACTACTAATAATAATAATAAAGTATAAGAAAAAAGTGCACATTGTTTTTCAGTTATACATAGACTTTGCAACATTATATGTCTATATGGAGTGTATAGGTTATGCCAATATAAATGCATAGGGATGTGTATCTGCATAGATCAAGGTTGGAAAGTATTTGCTCTATTCTTTTACATAATTATTATACTATTATTCTTACTATTAACATTCTTATTCACTCTTATTTATCCTCTGTAAATATAGGTGTGTCTATAAGGCATATATGGAATATATAGATATACATATCTTTTTTTGTTATTATTTAGGGAAGCTGTGGGCCTAAGGATGGGTATTAGTAATGCATTTCCTTTTATGCTAATTTATATTTATATTACGGTATGTCACCATTTCCAAAATTTCACCGAATCAGTCAAGTTAAATTGTACTTATTTTTCCTTTATTTCTTACTAGATTTGAACTGTTCAGTTAGTCCCAGGGGACCATGCTATTTATTAGGACTGGACCATGTTTCTGACCGCAGATGGACCCTAAATCAGATGTCTGTGTGGTCAGCAAGGAGAGTCTGAGCCGGGCTCTGGGTGTCCGCTGCCCGTGCCAATGCTGACCATCCCGTTTGGAGATGTTGAAAGCTCAGCAGAAGGTGTCACAGAGCGTCTCCTGAGCATCTCCATACGTCGCGCCATGGCTGCCGCCAGGGTTTGTTGGCAGGGTGATGGGTGAGAGCTAATCGATAGCTAAAGCAACAGCCATCAATGCGGTTAAAGGCACTGACCTTTGGTCAACACCTCGTTCTGCAGCTTCGTTTCTTTTCTCCTTCCTTAACTGTGTCCTCACCCGTTTCCATAAAGTGGGGATGGATTTAAAATACCAGCTGAGGAATCATTTCTGTCTCCAGTAACAAACCTTGCATTACACGTTGAGGCCAAATGACTCCTGTTTACTTTGACTAGACATACCAACATAGGCAAACAAAATTTCTGAATGAAGACACCTGTTTAACACAACATACACGTCATAAGGATGTTATTATTTTAATAAAGCACAGGATAAATGATTATTCAAAAACAATGTACTTTTCCATTTTTTTTTAAGTATTGTTAGTATAGTTAATATAGTTAACTGACCTTTAACAATGAAATCTAAAGTAATTCCCAGGAGAAAGGCTTTTAAGTCAAGTTTGAGTCAATCCCCAAACTTTCCCAGGCTACCTGAGGGGTCATACAATCTCTCCAGTATGTTCTGGGTCTGTCCTAGGGTCTCCTCCCTCTGGGATGTGCCAGGTGCAACTTGCAAGGTAGTCGGCCAGGAGCATCCATTCGTAAACGGTGATATATAATTTGTTATTACTGTGTGCGCATCGCTATGGCCGGTGCGCGTTTGCTGTCAGCACCATCCGTGTGATTGACCACTAGAGCCATGAGTAAGAAATGAGCAAGAAAGTATATATGAGACCTGCACAGTGCCGCACACATTAGTGATGCAATGATAGTAAAGTCTGGTGATTTACATTTTGTTTTTTTTCTTTCCACCTGACTTGATGGGTGTGAGCACCACCCTGTGTGGCATTCGCTAACAATACTTATGTATTAAATACAGCCACTTTAATGCTAAAGCAGTTTATATCATCTGTTATTATGTTTAACCTTTCCACCACTAGACTTTTTTAACCCCAGTTACTGCCAGATAACTCAGTAGTATATTCTAGTGAAGATATTTAACTTTCGACTCAGTGTACGTTTTCGTAAGCTGTTGTTGTTGGTAAGGTTCAGATATATTTTTTTACATTTTGCCATTGTTAAAAACACTGTGGAGACGTCATGTCTGTAACATTCAGGAATACAGTAATATCTGACTTACTGTTCCAGATGCTTTTTTGAGAAATGGAGCTTAATAAAATAGTACTATAAGAGACCAATAACACAGTACATTGTCATAAAAATTGTGCAAGTGTAACGTAATATAAAAGAGATTAGTTATACCTTTTTATAACAGCAAATAAACTTTGAAAACAACCTATGTTATGGATGTCAAATGTAAAATTCCAAAACATTTGTTTTGAAACACTTTTTTAGTGTTTAAAACTATGATAAATTGTTATAATAAATTATTTGATGAGCTAAAATAAAAGAACGCAATTGCAAAACAGTGCTATAGGAAGCCGTCCTAATAAAGGCAGTGTTGTATTCAAATTCTAAGACAACCCAAAAAAATGAGCCTTCACACATAAAAGTACAGAATATACCTCACCCCTGGGTGACGTGTCCTGATAAGGGTCCCTTTTCACCTTAAATTCTTACAGATGTAGAAATGTTTATGAAAGATTATAGCGTTAGGCCTGCAGTTAAGCAGAAGCATTAGAAACTCCTTGAAGAAACAAACCTAGTGCATCTGAAGCCTGTGTGAATGTCAGACTCATGTGTGGTTGTGGCCCAGGTCCGGCACACATCATGGGTCTTGGTGATGGGTCTTTTGTAGGCCAGTCAGAGTTTTTCCTGTAGTCACTTTAGCTGTGAACTTAGCTTCTTCACACAGGATTAGAGTCCAGCTGTCAGCTGGCCCTTTAAGCAGCAGCAGAGTCAAACTGGATTTTTCTTCCCAGCATAATTCACATCAGAGCAAGAGAAGCATTATGTCTGCCTACAGCAAGTGTTGCACAGCTGTTGCACATGTTATCCTAACAACATTAGCTTTACATGATGTTTCTCAACAAAAGCACCGGAAAGCTGTGACCAGAAATCCAAATAATTAATTGTAGGACTCAGCACATCAGGGTACTTGACACTTTCTACGTGTGTTCTGGTTTTTTCTTTCTTACACGTCTTTTTAATCATTCATGGAAGGGAAATGAAATCATCCATCCCTGAACTTCACTTCATCATCGCCTTCATAATTCAAATGAGGGTCGTAAGGCTAGTCGCATGGCGTGGATATCTTCTCATGAGGGCAAAATAGAGTGAATGTCCTCACACAACTCCAAAAAAAAAACAAGTTTGAAACTGCGTTGTTTTATTGAAAAAATGACCAGGAACGAGTGTGAAGCAGCATCCTGGGGGAATGAATGACAGTGTTTGACCTTGTGAGTGACATCCAGCTCTGGACTCAGCACCCTGCTGCTCTGCGGAGATCTTCTCCGTCTGTCCTTAAGTTCATTAATCATGTTAATTCACTGGTTGCTTCCTACGATCCTATTTACACCGTCGCTCTTTTGATCCCTCGGAAAGTCTCGTCTGTCTTTATTCTCTGTGAATTATTGGCAGTGTATACTGATGTGGAAATAGCTTTAAAAACGAAACAATCATAATCAAACTTACAGCAGTTACGATGTACAAAGGAGAAACTGTGTCATCCCTTCAGTTACAGGGACAGCTATGGTTTCTCACTTAAGTGATCTGCATTTGTGTTTTATTTGGCATGACTAATTTTATACATTTGTATTGCTAAGTCAATGGTTGAACAGTTTTGAGCGAAAATATTTTGTAATGGAAAATAATGAGTAAAAAAATGAAATGTATATCGTAATTAATGAATAAATCAATACAGTAGAGGACAAAAGAGATAATAAGCAGTTTAACAAGTAAATGCTTCGGCTAGTAACTATAACAACGTGTGTGTGTGTGTGTGTGTGTGTGTGTGTGTGTGTGTGTGTGCACTGTTCTGCTAGTTTCACACTCTTCTTTCTCCTAAAACACAAGACACCAGGTCATTGTCTGTGCAATTCTGGAAACGATCCTACTTTTCTTTCTTTCTTGCCCTCACTCCTCTGTTGTGTGTCCGACCCTCGCAGACAAGTTACTGCGGCGCTGCAGGGAGATCGTCGCCCCTTTTCTGTCCGGCTGTTAAGCAGAAAACTGTTATCGCACAAAAACACGAGAACATTTCACAGGGAATAAAACTCTCAGTAAACACTTAAGGTCCTAATTAAAATCTCTTTCTTTTGCTATGCACACAAGTTTGTTTTTTAATTATTACTGGTTAGGGATAAAACTACAAAGTGTCCAAAAATAGCTTATGTTCCTGAACCCCCTCCCCCCCCACAGTTTTATCGCGATCTTTTAATACTTATTTGGTGATTTTTTTTCTGTTTTGGTGGCAGGCTGATTTAAGAGCTCCCTGTGTTAACATTTCACACCAGTCCCAGCTCTACTGTGTGCAGATGAGAGAGAGAAAGAGAGAACAAGAAGAAGGTAAAAAATAATGAATTAGAGAGCAGAAGCGGGGGATGGCGTTTCTCGTACAGTAACCTGGACTGTGTGTGTGTGTGTGTGTGTGTGTGTGTGTATAATACACAGCATGTGTGTGTTTAATATATCCATGCAACTGGGTGTTGGTACATATACCAGTCTGTAAATGCAAAAAAGAAGATTCCCTCAGTAGCACCATGTGGCACTACCAAAGCCTAGTGCAGAATGATCTGCTCCACGGTTCTTACATGTTTTAATTATAAATGGCTCTTTTGCTCACCTTCACCCATCCTAGGTGAGAAACTCACCAAAATGTCACCATTTTTAAATATGCATAATTTCTACAGGGCTTTAATGTTGGCCTATGTTGCTCTGCTCGAAGCTGCTGTGCTGTGTGACGCATGTGCTTTAAATTTCTGTTGTCTTTGCCATCTTCATCCAAACCGTCACCATTGTCATTCTCACCGTGATGTGGTCTTAAGTTTGAATAAGAGTACAAAGATTTTACATGGTGCTCCAAACGTTAGTTTACAAAGTAATCTCACTGATAGGTTACTGTCAGGGAGAAAGTGATGAATCTCTTCTCATTAGAAGCTCAGCATTAAAGAATCTGCTCATAATCGCCCTTGGAGCTGTTGTCCAGCCCAGCAGAGCTTTACATCAGGCTGTTCAGTCACGTGACACTCTCTGCATATTGTCCCACTCCCTTGCATCTGCATCTCTGCTGTAGGTGTAGCCACATCCGATTACCTTTCTTCTCTGGGCTTCTTCACACAAAGCTTTGCTCTACTGGCCTTCCTTTGTTATGATCTTTATTCAAGGTGACATCTTGGCTGCAGTGGCACATGGTTGTGTCTTCTTTTTGATGGCCACTTCATGATGCTCTGTTGAACTCCCTCACTGAACTTCCACTCAGAACTCCTGCAGGATCCAGCAAGCTCCTGCTGAGAAACTGACCATTACTGCGGTTTCCTCTTATATGGCACCTTCTCATTACAAACACTGAACACCTGCAGGCACCATCCCCACATGCAAATAGGCTTTTCACAAATGTACAGCAAATAGACATTTCAATAGTTAAATCCACAAATATTGGTGTACCCTGCAGATACACACCTTTGAATGCTTTGAATTATACTATTGCACACAAACATCCTCTGGGTTTTGCGAGAAATGATAAATTATCCGAGGCTAACATTATTTATAAGACCTTTTTGTGTCTTATTTCATAACTCTTCCCATATCCTGCCATAATCATGTTTTTTCAGAAGTTTTTAGTAGATTTCATTGTTGCATCCATCCATCCATCCATCCATCCATCCATCCATCCATCCATCCATCCATCCATCCATCCACTTTCAATAAGTGCTTGTCCTACTTGGGGTTGCAGTGTCCATTATTCTAGTTCAAACTTCAAATTGAAATTTGAAAGCAACACAATTTTGAGAGGAAGGTACTGTACCAAAACAGACCCATCTGTCTATCAATCATCCCATCACTATGAAAGCTCCTCAAACCCGTCCTCTTCTGCTCACACTGCACCTCACAACCTGGCACCATCCTGTCTCCTTATCCCTCATCACCATCCAAGGTGGTCCACGGTGGGCTGTAAAACCTTGCTAGATGGCTGGTACTCCAAAAATCAACCCTAACACACCACGGTCCAGTATTTTAACTCCTGTAACTTATTCTACACTCCACACTGCAAAATAGTCCAAGGATCTCACATGTGCACCTCAGATTCACTACTTTGGCTTAGTGTTTAAACATTATTGCCTCTGAAATAATGAGTGGTATTTGGGTGAGAACCCTCCAGAGAAAAACTGTGCAAACTAGAGGATTAATGTTAGCTGGTGCAGAGCCTTGGTGCACATCCAGCCTCCCAAACTGAATACTGATCTTCATCATTGATGATTATTACCCCAACTGCCCTCACTAAACACACCATCAGAGGTTTCTCACTTCAAAGAAGCACATTCAAAAGATATGAGCCTGCATCTTTCTGACCTCCTCCTAAATCAGTGTGAACACTGGAGGCATTCACAGAGTCATCTTGGAAGTTTGGTTTGTTGAAGTTATATATTCCTCCTTGAGATCATTCACCCACAAACAGAACCATAACGTGACAATATGTACATCTGCATTGCGATGAATATAGCTAAACCGATTTAGAAATGTCAAAACTTTACACCTCAGTCACTTTTGCTCTAAGTTTCTGAAGGACTTGTTCATCAGGGGAACTCAATTCCAGGGTTCATTTGCCCTCACTTTTAAGTCTAGTTGAAATCAGAAGCTTAAGTGGATTTTACTAAAATAGCTAATCATTCATGTGCATTCAGTTACTTCTGTACTCATTGTTATGCAGCCAAAATAATGTTGTTACGCAGACTATCCAGACTACTTAAAATTTAAGAAACTTCTTCAACACAGCAGACACTTTGTTTGTGAATTTATGAAAACCGAGTTACTCTCCTTTTGTCATTTTAATGATGAAGAAAATGATCAGACAGCAATTGATGTTTTACTGTTTATTATATTATTTTTAATATATTACTAATATTAATTTAGAGGATGCATAGTTTTAACACAAAATATGTATCTTCCATTTGTTACACCCATACTTGTGCATATATATTGTTGTGAATCACTGTTATTCAAATCTTGTTATACTCATTATACATTCTCATGAAAACTGCATTTATATTAGATCTGTTTCTTTTCTGGGAAGTACCATGTCACAGAACTTAACAAAATTAAGATGGTGGAAAGCAATCTTATGGAAGGTGTGCTGAGAAAAAGCATTTTATCCACAGGCAATAGAATCTTTCTTAGCATCCAACTATTTGACTCCAGTGCAGAAGAAATATGGTCATTTTGAACATGTTTTATAAATTACATCTTCCCAGTGCATAAAATGTAAACACTTGTACCCATGTATTCCTCCACAGACAGATTTTTGTCTGTCTGTGCAGTTATTTTCATTACCCATCTGTAAGGCCACACTAAAATTTAACATTGTTGAGGTAATCTGGTTTGGAGTTTTAGTAGGAAGCCCCTCACAGCATTTTAAGGGGAAGTAGACAGCACAGCAGCACAGTGGGGCAGCGGGTACTGCCTGTGTTTCACAGCACCTGGGCTGTGGTTTTGCATCAAGGGTTCAATCCTTGTTTAGTCTGCATGTTCACATGGAAACAGCTTCAGCAGTGGCCATGTTACATTCAACTGGGTGGCACTCACCCTACCTGCCCCAAGGGAATGTTCAAGCTATGGACTGACCTTCACCAAAGTGTTACAGGATTTTTTACAGACTATATCTCTTTTTACTTACTCTATCTCTGATATAACTTTTTCAGCACCAAAGCTTTATATATACTTCAGTTACAGTAATAAAGTTTTATACTTTGCCCACCTAAACCAGAGTAAATAGTAATAGTACAAGTAGCTCAAGCCTAATTTCATATATTACTTCAGTTTAGTTACATTACTATAGATCTGATTCTAGAAACGTTTTCATGCCTTGTCATAAAGACCTAAGCAAAGAAGAATCTTCCATTGTTGAAAGTTCCTGATGACGGCCCCAGTGCTGTGCATGGAAGAATGGTACTTTACATCTTAGCCAGCATGCTACGAACCAGCTCCTGGAGGTCCTGACTGCGTGTCTGAGTGGTTTCCAGCACCTCCTTGTGGTTTGCATGCTTTCTACTCTCGTAATCTGTTACCACCTTGTTGGTGATGAGGGAAAAGCCAAGGATTCGTAGGCCACAATGATGTGCCACCACCACCTCGGGCACAGTGCTCATCCCTGCAGGAAGTTAAAAAAGAATGAAACAAGACCACTTTACTTGCAGTTAAAAAAGGAAAAGTGTTCTGATCAACTCCTCCCTACTTTTATGCTATAATGGTGATTAACTTGGACCTCAGATGATCTGCACTTCCACACAGAGGCTGACCTTGTTAATGGGATTACTGAAGCAGAAGAGCAAATGCCTGGCTGGCAATCAATTCATTTCTCTGAAAGCAGATAACAAACTCCCATTTAATTTATTTGTTGTGTTACTCTTATTAGTAACACAAGAAATAAATGCAATCATACCCTGGTTTACATCCTCTTGAAAAAAATTTCTGTTTAAAATAAAGGATTCTGTTTAAGCTCTGAGGACCTCACATAAAATTTTTTTAGTCTGTGTGCAAAAAAAAATCCTCATTCACATTCAGTGCTTGATACAACATTTTCCAGCTGAACTGTACAGTTAATAACTCCCCATCTACATTCTGAAAACCCATCAAAAAGTCTGAACTGCAAGTGGAAAAATTTGAATAGCCCGCCCAGCATGACTGATGCCATTTGTAGGCTTTGCTCTCTGTCACACAGCATGTTCCCGGAGTGCTTTTTCATTAGTTGAATATTTTTGCTGAAAACTGAGACCATGAGTTCCACAAAAATTGAAAATTTTTTGAAGAAAAGAGTGGAGAAAGAAGCTAAGAAGGAAAAAATGGATGCGATCAAAAGTTTAGAGAAAGGGGAACATGGGAAGAAGGCTTTGAATACAACATTGCATTTTTCGTTAATCATGTTCAGCTTGTTGGTCAATTGCATTGTTTCATTATTTTAATCATCTAAATTGTTATTGCTAAATGTCCATTGCTCTACAAGGAGAAGAGCAAAAGAGTGACAGTAAGTGAGGATGATTCCTTAGTTATATAGGTGTTTAACAGTATTTTAGTCATATTTGGACAAATTGGATAGCTGTGCTTTTTTGGGAATGGTTGGAACACCTTATTTTTTCCCCATTTATAATAATGAAATGCACATTTATGCCCTATTTATGTTTTCTCAATTTAAATAAGGTTTTCAGGAAAGGATTAGGAAAATGAAATGGGGTACACCTGTATTTGTATGCTCTAAAATATATTTTTTACCTGGTACAAAAATTCTATCATGTGATGCTACAGTAACAAAAATCATCATGTAAACATTTTTTTCAAATCAGGTATGTATGACATTATCTCTGTGTACCTGGAAAAAGACCACTACTTGAAACACAAGCTTTATTTGTCACCAGGGGATAGTTTGGAAAGCTGATGATTTATTTGAACGGTGTCCCACCCCGTGGAATCAACTCACCTACAGCATCTGCCCCCAGGGTCTGCAGAAGCCTGCCCTCAGCTACAGTCTCATATGTGGGACCTGCCAACATGCAGTACACCCCTTTTTGAAGGAAAGCAGTGTAGCCATGCGCCTGTGCAGTTTTTTGGGCCAGGCTTAGGAGGTCTTGATCATAGGCATTAGACATGCATTGGAACCGGAGACCAAATCTGAAGTCACAATGGCAATCCAAGTGAGTCATTAATGTATAATGGAAGATAAAGTTTCAGCACATATGTTATACACTGTATGACACATACTTTGATTTATATGTATGGATTAACATAATTATCAAATGTTTCATATTAATTAGCTAACCTCTCATCATTTTGGCCACACAGGGGGTTCATGCCAGCAAATCCTGGCATGTTAATGTGGTCTTTAATGAGCATAATATCGCCAACATTAAATGTAGGATTTAGTCCCCCTGCAGCATTAGTGACAATCAGGATCTCCACCCCTAGGAGGCGGAACACTCGCACTGGATATGTAACCTGATATAGAGAGAGAAAAAGAGAATAGGAAAACATCACACAGATAGAGCTACATTAAAACCTTGGACTGAACCTACAGCCTAGGAGCTGTGAGGTACCATTGCTAACCCCTGCAGCACTGTGCCACCCATGTTAAGAAATCATTAATACAGTTAATTCATTCAAAAAAAACCTTGTTTTGACAAATATACTCCTGGATTCTAAATAAACTGCTACTAAGAATGACATGATGTAGACAAAAGAATGCCTTGAAAGGTGATAAAGCCTCCAGCAAGCATATATTCTGTTCAAAAATAGTTCAAAGCTTTCTGGAAATGCTGCAATGCTATTAGGTGCATGATTTACCTTGGCGGCACTGTAGCCTTCGTACATGTGGAAGCGCCCCTGCATGCAGACACATGACTTCCCATTTAACTTTCCAAACACCAGCTGACCATCATGTCCTTCCACTGTAGAAGGGAAGGAGCGTATTCCACTGGTTAAAACTGCAGGAACCCTTTTCTAGCAAAATGATGGGGTCAACAACCCCACTACCATATATACATGGAATTGTCTGCCTTGGTTTCTCTTCTGGCTGGAGAGTTTTTGGCACTATTTTTATAGAAAGAATTGTACTTTATTTAATTATTTAATATTTTTGTCATTCATTTTTTACTTTTGCGAATGTATATAGTAAGGTACATGTTTAGAGAGAACTGTTACATAGAGGTTAGAAAAATGCCTCATCTCTATATCTATAAAATGCAGTCTCTATTGTTTGTTTGTTATTTATCAACTGCTTTTTTTTCCTTTTTATTTGACTAAGACCAGCACATCGCTCTGTCTGGTGCTCGCCTGTCTGACAGCACTAACAATACTTATGCACTAAACACAACTGCTTTAATAGTAAAACAGCTGGGTGCATTATTACTATTTACCTTTCCACTAGTAGACCTTTTTGATCCAGGCAGGGATGGGTAGCTCACCTAATTTAAGCATAATTGTAGCACTGTTGGGCTAAAAGTATAATCTAAATCAAATTAACTTCCTAAATGACTAGTATAATGATCTGTTTTTACTTTCACTTTGGTAGAATAACTTTAAATTTTACGTAATTGGTGAAAACAACAGAACTTGAGTTTGATTTTGAATCACTTTTGCAAATAAAGCTATATTATCAATATGATGACCCAGAAGCAGGAGTTTAGAAGTTTGAGAAGTTGGACAGGACAAATGCAAACATGCATGACTTATTTTGTACCTGACCACAAATACAGTTTTTCTGGGCTAGAATTTTGTTGTTTATTGACTTAAGGTGGTCTTGGGTGGAAATTTCAGGAGGACCTGGCAACCCTGCATGGCTCTCATCTCCTGTGGCCTGATTAGTCACACCATGCAGCCCCTGAAACAAACACCTGTGTTTAGTGTGAACCAGGTATAACTATCACCATTGTTGAGTGCCTCAATAATGATGTCACCAGAGACTCTCAGTGTTGAAACCATGGCTGGCTTTAGTGGACTTATAGTCAGAACTGGTCTTATTCAAATTCTCATACCAAAGATGGTGGGAACGTATTGCAGTAATGTTCCAAGAAGTGCGGTGGGAAATTCATTTATTTTATTCATCATGGCACATTCCTCCTCCAGGCTTAGAGTATATTGCAATCGTGGTTGTGACTCCTATAGCAACAGATACGCTGATTAATCTAATCCAACTCACATCCTAAATTACTTTGTTGCTTTTATCATTTGCTTCAATGTCATATTTTTTGTAGCAGCAAAACAGATTCATATTATTTTGCTAACTTTTTTAAAGCAAAGAAGCATTTACTCTGGCTGTTTTATACTATTGAAGTGAAACGATTTTGTTATCATTTTGACAGTGACTTAGTCATGGTCCACTTCCACAAGGCAACATCACTACCTGTGGTATCAGCAGCGTACTGGTCCACACCATACTGACCTGTGCTCTGGGGGAATCGTGGGATTTCTGTGTAGGGGAACACAGACCTTTCCGCCAGCTGGTCTGCCAAACCCCCAAGGCCAGAACCACAGATGATGGCGATCTTAGGCCTGTGTTCTGTGCGTTCTAGCAGCCAATTTGCTGTCTCCTCGTACTCCTCAAATGTGTAGCTGAGGGTGGTAAAACATACATTTACGTATATTAACTTGCTTTCACATATAAGTTACAAATAACACTAATTAACTGGAGCCACACTTTGTTGATTGTTCTTGGAGAGTAGGAGCAGGACCCCCAGATTGCAAGACAACGTGTCTGACCATGACATCGGCTACCACCACTAAAAAATTTTGTAGACAAACAACGAGAAAGAAATTCCAGCTCATGCATGCAGTTCACAGTGGATTAGCAGTTCATCATCTTAACATGGCCATGTCATCACTTAATAATAATAATAATAATAATAATAATAATAATAGCAGAGCAATGGCAGTGACAATTCCTTTTGCATTTCTTCAGAGTTCTAACAATTAGGATAGTTAATTGGATGGCCTGAAACATTAGGATGAAATCATTTTGAGCTTCTCAAAACAGTGTTCTTCAATGTGAAGCTGTCATGAACTGCTGGGTGCCAATCCTTAATGTGGGCTTACTGTATTACACTCAAAGTGGAGTCTCTCCTGAACTCCATAGAGAAAGAAGATCTGTCTCACCTCTGGTTAAAACAATGCTGACAGTTGGCTTGAAAAGACAGACACCTTTATCCCTGTAAAGTGGTTCTTAGAAGCTTTTGAAATGAGCTACACTTAGTGTTCTGAAACAGATTTCCACAGCATACTGGAAATATCCATACCGGACAAGAAACAAAAATGGCAACACTGAGCAAAGGCACAGTTTTCACACAAGACAGACCTGTTTACATGGGTTAATGTTCATTTTAGCTAATCTGATAATTCATCAATTCATATAGGAAAAAAAGGACGTGGGGTGAAAAATATCCGGTCCTGATGTCTATACTGCAGGCACACCGCAGGTGTATATTATGCCAAGGACAGAAGAGACAAGTCCCCTGCACTTTTTAAAATGTTTTGGAGGACTTAATAGGTTTAACAAGTATGCTGAGTCTTCATATTGTCATATGCTTGGGCCACATTTAAATCAAAATTAATCTCCCGACACACAATCACTCAACTGTACTTTTTTGGAAAAAACCTGTCAGCATAAAAAGGATGATCTATCCATTTATGTTTGACTTTAAATCCTATATGATTTGTATCATCAGACAAAGCTGTCAGTTTCCACAAATAGTGAAGCTACTCTGGCAGTCTACAGTTATCCACTTATTATTATAGTCAAAATGCAGTATTTTAAACATAATCCTCAAAAAAGAATGGATAAACGTGTGGACTTAAATATCTGTTGAGTAGACCTGAAATCCACGCCTCATTCTAGTTGTGGTGAGCTCATGTACAAATTCTGCCTGCAGTGTTTCCTTACTTACTTTTGTGACCAAAAAATGACAAACATCTCAATGAGAAATGTTGTTTTCTTATAATTGTTCTCTCTTTATGTTGATCATACATGTCAATCGATTTTCTTGCCTGAAGTCAGGTCACAGCATAACTGCTTTCAGTGATGAACAAAGAAACAAAGGGTCATTGACTGTTTTACGGAGAAGCACCAAAGTGTAGTTTCTGACTATTAGATTATTTTCAGTACACCTGTGCTTCGGTATACATCCTCCCTATTTACATCCTCCCAATACAACATTTGTTTTTATTCTGAAAAATTTGGTTTACATTTAGAGCTCCCCGTATATTTTTAAAAAAAATCCTAACCATGTATCTAGCCATGTGTTCAAAGTTTTTTTTTTTTAGGTACAGGTAAAGGTTAGGTTTAGGGCTAAGGGAAGAAAACGATTTTTGCTACAATATTTCCCAGCTGAAACACATTATCTATCTTGCTTGTATTGTCCTTGCTGGGAACCTGTAGCATCTAGTCTGCAGCAAAGACTAACTCATCTGTGCCTGTACTCATACCACACAATATATTACACATCGACGGTTCGAAAAACCCATCAAAATGTCTGAACCACAAGCGTAGAGATATTGAAAATCCTGCCAAGCGTGAGTGACGGGTTCCTGTTGCTAAATGTCTGTTGCTGTACAAGGAAAAGAAAGAGGGAGTGAGAGTGATGATGGTTTTTCAGTTATATAGGTGTTTCACAGCATTTTAATGGAATTTGTACTTCTCTTTGCCTTGTGTCCTATATACATATATCTTATCACACATTGCAGAAATAACACATTATTTTAACAGCCTCGGAATCCATCCTACTGCTGCTGCAGGACCCTTAACCAAGGTGCCCAGTACAGTAAGAATACTCTACTGTATGAAAGGGTAAATCATTGACCAGCTAACAGTGTAATTCATATGGGAGGAAAGGGTTAGCTAAGTAGAGGTTTGTAGAGGCGGAGAGCGGCAGTTTTTGGGGGTCGGTGGACGCTGTCCAGGGTGCCGACCGCCCCCGCCCAACACTACCGACAACGCGGCCCGTCATTGGTGGTCTCGGCATCACCCCTTTTTTCGCAGCTCCACACAAATACGAGCTGCGTTTCACTGCACTTTTTTGTATAGCATTTGCATGAAAAAAGACGGGCCTTTATGACATATTCTACGTTATTTTACTTTTAAATTTCTCCTCATAAGCCAACAAGGAAACACAGCGCAAACTATAATCTTAACACAACATCTCGTGAAAGCCGGCAATGAAGGACGATGGAAAACGAATCCGGACAAAGCCGGGCTGAATCTCAACTACCTTTTTCATTTTGTTTTATTAAAAACATTATTGCGTTTATCCGCCCGTAATCCTGTTAAATATTACACACAGAGACAGTCGTTTGGGGTGTAGGTGTGTTCATAATGATCTCGGGTGATTTTAATGCTCATATTCAAAATAGGACAGAACTTCTTTTTAACCGCTTTTATGACGAAAATAATACAGAATGAAATAAAATCCTGTCAGGCGTCGAATTCCACGACGTTAGCGTGCGGTAACGACGACGCCCCTTCGCTGGTTATTCCTGCTTTCCCTGGTATCTCTCCTGCCACTGACATCTCTCTGGTCTTACCTGCATTCTCCAGTGGATGTCATGGCGGTAAGAAGAAAAATGAATGCTGAATAATATGAATAAAAAACGTAAAAACGTCTGAATAAAAATGTCCCTGTCTGTCGGCTGGATCGACGGCACGAGCAGCGCTCTCGCTCTCCCTCTCGCTCTCTCTCTCTCTCTCTCTCAGCTTCCGGCTTCTATTCGCTTCATTCCACCGCCTTCTTCTCTAATCCGATTATTGTGTCCGATTAGTGACCGCATCAGTTCACGTGAATCTCTGCAACCCGTTCCCTACCGACGAAAAACGTATTACTTAACATTTACCATGCGTTGGATAGTAACGTGTCATGTTGCTCATTTGTGATGGGACTGTATTTGGTAAACACAACTATTACAGTTACCTGTGCTTATGTCACCATCGGTAACTTCTTAGTGTGACGTTACGACAACAAACGGTTAACACGAACATCACACGTGGACACCGCTTTACACGTCTGGTTAAATATAATGTTCTTGCTTCGGGATAATTTTGTGGACCCTCAGTATACAGTAATGGAAAGACACATTATCATTATCATTTACAGGAAAGACATACAGGTAACAAAAGCGAAAAAACAGAGAAAAAAATAAATTACCGGACCACACACAAGTCAGGGATGACCAACATGCAGCCCACAATGAACATTTGTGAAATAATTAACATACAGTATATCTACTGGATCATGAAAACTATACATTTTATTAAATTACAATAGTTACAGCTAGACACACTTGAACTCTCACCACACATAAAGCACAATAAAATAAATTGTTTTTAATTTAAGGTTCAGTATGTCACTAAAAAGGATTTTCAGGTTTGGCTCACAAAAATGATTGGGATCCTTGGACAAAAAGGTAGGACACCCATCACAAGTACTGTACTGAATAAGGTCACTTTGCTTATTTGCATACAGAGTTCAATCAGAAACAATTCTTTTATACCGTATTGTAATATTTGATACAAATAATCATGCATATGGATGGGCCCATGAGGAGGAAAAATATTCCAAAAATTATACACTGTATAAGGTCACGGCTGTCAAAGGCAAAGAGGCGTTTGCTCCAAACAGACAGTGAACCTCTTGCTTCGGGATGCTGTCCTGAATAAACCAATTAAAGTCACTTTCTGAGTTGTTAGCAGTGAAAACAAAGCGCTGGAAAACATACTGGACTTGACCCTGCAGGGTGGAAGTTCAGTTGTCCTAATTCAGACCATGTGTTTGTTTTTATGCATTTACCTCACAATGAATATTATCGGTTGTCTGCACTTACATGCCTTTTACCCTGCTCTTCATCTCAGTGGAATAACATTGTTCATTAAATTTTTATACATTCATCTGAACTAGAAAGACAATTGGAATTTGTGTCGGGAACTGATTTAGCAATAAAAAAACAGAACACACTGATCACAGAATACCTGACTACAGTTGTAACAATGAATATTTATATTTTAGTCACTGCTTATTAAGAATGAAAATACTGCACGCAAGAAACTTTACTCTTATTTAGACCCGCCGGTCAAGCCATTTTTAGACATTTTTGCACAATAATCCCTGTTACCATTATCCAATGAGCTGCAGTTAAAATTACTGTTACCTGCATTCACATATACAGTACACTGATGTTTTTTTTTACAAGTAAAATTTAATCAGAAATCAAAACATTGAGGGAAAACTTGTCATTTTTAACCATTCAACTTGAGTGGTTGCCTAACCGTAGAACCTCAGAGTGATAATGGATATCTGATTCAGTTCTCTGTTTCTACCACCCTGAGATTCCTTAGTTTGAACAGCACCGACTGGTTTTACGAGTTGTTTTTAAAAGGAACAAATACATTCCATCATCTTTACTTCTGCACAATGACTCGTGCTGCTGACCTTTCACTCCTGGAAAGGAAAGCAGAGTTCTTGACGTCAGCTGGCAATTCCTTTCCAACCAGTATGTGTGCGCAGCTTCGCAAGTTACAGTAACGGCTGTGTGGTTGCAGTAAGCGTCCTTTGCTGAAGGTCACTGTGATCTGGTGCAAAATTGAGTATCTCAGCACTGCCAAACATGCAGCTGCTGTTCTACAGCTTATTTGCATCAAATAAATTGCAAAGGTTTAGGTGTTTCTCCATCAGCGTGAAAGGCTCTGTGAAACTGGCAGCCAGACACGTTTGGATGAAGTGTTATAGATTATCTACAAGTAGTCTGTGGGATTTTAACACTTCACAAATTCAAGTTTCAGCCATGAATTACCATGTATCCCATTTATAAGCTCTGTTGAATATAAGAAGTCAAAAGTGATAAACATCTGTATCAGGTACTTTCCGTGGCACCGGGGCAATGACAGGATGAAGTTCAGTGTGGCCGAGAAGTAATTTTGATGCCGAACAATAAAGTCTGAAAAGGAGCCTTTCAAACATTTTCCAAATTTGTGTGGCAGTTACCATTAAAATGAAATCAAATACAAACATTGAATACCCTCCAGTTAAACTATTTTTTCTACACAAGCACAAAATTTAGATAAAATTAATTTTTCTGCCAACCCTGTTTTTATTAAGAGCACTGAGCCTTAGGGTTATCAATGCATCATCCAAAAAAAAAAAAAAAAAGCTAAAAAAACCTAAAATCCATCCACAGTGTTTCAGCTCAAGCACATTTTGACCTTGTTATTGTGTTTGGCATCAAAGAATGAAAATACTGTGTCGTAATGACATAGTGTACACTCAATTCACTTTCCACTGTGACTATTATACACGAGGATACACTAATTTTAAAGCAGTGCCAAACCTTCTCAATATACAAGTAGAAGACAAATTTTGCTGCAAATCAATTCATGCATCTGTGCAGACTGTACTTGCATCTCAGGTAGAGGCCAGCACTTGCATACAAATGTATTTGGAGATTAACTGCCACAATTTACAAAAGGAAAAACAATGATATTTTGTATATTTTCAGCATAGCATCCCTGTTTACAAAAATAATTCTTGCAAAGTAAGGCACTATATTACTGGAGGCTATAGAGTGGTGGAATGCTGTGTTTGTGCAGATGTACCCAAGGAATCATTTCTTACTCTTAAATTTAATTCCACACATATGCTTGAATTTACCTTCTCAATATTGCAAGATTTTACTTGGCAGTATCCTTTTTTGTTTGTATAAAACTACTTATTGATAAACAAAAGTTTTGCCTCTATTACTAGACCAGTAGAAACAAAGGAAACCATTAGTTTATGCTAATGAACTAAATAAGAATGTACTACAACACTTAAAGAAATGCCTTGCATATAAAATTAGTCCTCAAAAGTACCCATAAACAAACATTAATATGTCCAAACAGAATAAACTGAAAAAAATAAGTGCTCAAAACATACATGTCAAGTGCAAAAATAATGCAGCATTTTACTAGTTGAAAACAGGAGGTACTCATTCATAATTATAAAAAATTCAATTAAAAAATTCAGTGTTCCCCTGAGAAGTGGGTAGAATCTCCAGAAAAAAAGCATTTCTTGAAATTTCAGGCCAACAAATCTTTGCAACTTAAAGTACTGTACAAGTCTGAACCATAACTGAAGTTTCATTTAAACAGTCATCTACAAGGCCTTTCACAACCTGTACAATATAAAACTAAAGATATTTGTGCAGAACTTAACTGTACTGCATATGACAAAGGAAATAGTCACTGGTCAATCATAATTATGCTAATCTGCTTACACAGTCGATATAAATAATTAAATATTTGTCCCACCATTAACCTTTGGCTAATGTAAAATCTGTGTGGTAGTGCTAGTATAGTTTGGTAACAGGTGTTAGTTAATCTGAGGCTGCATAATCCCACCCTGCTCAGCCACTATTAGCATGTGCAGCCGGTGTCCCGCGATGGCCATGTTCATATTCCATAGGAACTCAGGCAAGGCACCCTTCAGGAGAGCATCCATAGGCACAAACTGTAGGACCTGGCATGAGTTGCCTGGCTCTGGAAGGTTGGACATCTGGCAGTGCACATCCCCAAGGAAGGTCAGAAGCCTGCTGGGTGGCTGCTGGTAGTCCATGCACAGCAGCACTGCGACAGACCCCACTGTATCGGCAGTTGTAGGGCACCGGAACGTGACAGAGCGGAAACACTGATGTAGGGCAAGAACCAGTCCTGCTGTGAAACGTGTGAAAGCAGACAGGATGGGCAGTACTAGAGACGCCCCAGTCTTAAGATTTTTCAGTGACTGCAGGATGCAGCCAAGCAGCTCACATTGGTACCGGGGCTCCCCATCATGGAGGGTCAAGTGTTGTAAATCAGGGATCAGGAGCTCTTGGGAGATTTTCTGCAACATTGTCCCCATATCTGGCAAACAGCTGAGAAATGATGAGCTTCCCACAACAACACAATATTTACCCAGCTCGCCTGTGGCATGGTCTGACAAAGAAGAATTCTGACTAAACACATCCGAAATGATGGTGTGAGGTGGCAAGATCCTACAGACACTGCAAGGAGGAACAAGGATTCCTTGTGTAGGTTTAACCTTACTGTTAATCATTGACGACTGGTCCAAAGCTTCATTCAATTGATTCAGAAGTTCTAAATCACAAAATGGGGAGCTTCTCACTTTATCTAACGTTGCACCTACTAGGACATACCAGGAATCCACGTCACAATCCTCTGCTGGTCCCACCAGGACACAGTCTGTTCCCATTCCTTCTAAGATGTGCTTTTCAACTTGACCTTTGTAATAGCCCTTTAGAACTTTGTCTTTCCAAGCTAAGGACTCCAGTTCCTTTCTTTCATTAAATGAATCAAACTGCTTCCTATGGCCAAACAGCTTACTGTTTGCAATGCACCCTGGGATAATGTTCTTCGAAAGCCACTTGCTCCGGTGGAGATACCGCACCTGAAACTGATCCATGTAAAACTCAACCGCACAGTCTCTCAGATTGTTCAGTTTCTGCCGTTGCTCAGTAGTCATTGAGTGGAACAGCTGTAAATTTTCCGTAATCATTTCAACCTGACGCTTATAAAAGTAGTTGCAGATTTCCTCATGCTGCCTGAGAAAAGTAACTGGAATGAGACTGTTTGGGAAGAGTGACCCCCGACTGGCAACATCTGGTCCAAAATTCCGGATCATCTTTGAGAGCAAAGGTCTCACAGCTTCCTTGGAACAATAGTCCAAGCAGACTACGTAGACCTCCGAGTTGCCTGCCTTGCTTGTGGCAGGCTTGAACACATGGACAGAGCGGAAGCAGCAGTTCAGCAGGTACAGCAAGCAGACAGAGGAGTGCTCATATAAGGTGAACATCTTCAGTACAAAGGAGCCCCCTTGACTCAGCAACAGCAGTGCAGCCACAGCTTCACAGTAGTGCAATGGAGCCACTAGGGCCTCCTGCTCATCTGGATTTCCCTGGCAATCAAAGCTCCCATCTGCTGTGACCAAGTCTACAGTGCGCATGTTCTTGGTGAAACCTTGCAGCTCCAACAGATGCTTCTGAAGCATGATGTCACCTGTGTTGTCGCTGCCAAAAAACCACCAAGGCAATGTGTTGGCAATCAGGCGGTCGTCCATAATCATGCTGCCGCTCTCATTGCCCTCATAATAAGGATTCAGCGTGTTAGCCACCCATGTCCAGTCACAATATAGGGAGTTGGATTTGAGGTAGTGGTTGAGACTAGCAATGAAGGCCCCTGGAGCTTCACAGAGGTGCACAGTGTTGAGCTCCCCATATTGTAGGGCCTGTTTTGGCACCAGGCTGAACGTACCCAGGATCTCATAGAACTTGCACCAGGCTTGTGTGCAGACCTCAGCATTAGCCGCAGTACGCACATGGGTGATAATCTTACCAGCTCTGTTAGTAAAGGATGTATGCTGGTGCCACACCTCCAGATTTTTGTCACTGAGCTGATTCTTGACATTGTTCAAGGACTTCTTAAGAGCCTGCAAGCAGCTGTGTTCATAAGAATCATGCACCAAGCACTCCTTGGGGTCTGGGATCTTCCATTCCTCAGAAGATGGTTTAACGTATGTGGTGATTTTCCTGAAGAGTTCCCCAATTTCTTTGGCAATATCCAAACTGAAAGAGCTGATGTTGGCTGCCTTTTCAGCGTTTAGTTGTTTTTTCATTCCTTGTATTCCACTCATCATTTAACACCTAAAGAAAAAGATATACAAATATTTAAAAACAAAAAAAATATAGTCTGAGCTACATTAAAACCAATTTATTCATTTATTTTAATTGAAGCATGGTCCGTGTTAAGGTGCCACAAAAGGAGTACCTTAGAATATGTCTGGCACTTACCAGAAAGCATGAAGGTGACTCAGCTACAACATGGGAACAGTTCTTGTCAGATAAGAACAAGGTAGAGCCTTGAGAAAAAGAGATTTAAAGTACTGCGTGTGGCACCAACCTAACACTGCCGCAAGAAACACATTCTCTACAGTGACATATGGTGGTGGCAGCATCATGCACAAACATGAAGGGTCTAACGTATAGTGGAAAACTTGCTTTACTCTGCTAATGTCCGCAAGCACAACGATAACGCAACACTGGAAAGGCTCAGGAATACAGCACTGTATATCCTACAGTGTTCAAGTCCTGATTTTAATTCTCATTAAAAGTGTGTAACAGTGTGTAAAGCTGATGCCTGCATAACTCTAAAGAAGTAAATATGTTTTTGGAGCAAAAGGTGGCTCTGAGCATTAAAACATGGGGATCAAGTATTTATGAAGTATGTTGGTAATAATTTTAAGTTAAGCATTAAGAAAATCACAAAAGTATTTCAGATGAGAATCAGCCAAACATCAACTGTATACTCTTACAGAACACTGTGTAGTCAAGTAACTCAAACTAGAGTAAAATACAACTTTTTTTAATGATCTGGTATATTTCCATTTGCTCTCTTGACAACATCAGCACTGCTACTATTATTAACACAACTTCAGTCTGTATAAGCTTAGTACTTTGCTCTAAGTGTACTGCTGCAGCATGGAGAGATTTCTCTCGCCATATACTTTTCGTTTTATAAAACTTTTATCTAATACTTTTGTTTTTAATCGTAAAATGGCACCAAAACGCGCATTTTCTATCGCCTTTTAACCGCGAACAGGCAAGTGCCTGCAACCCGGCAGAGGGCCTCACAAGGGGCAGGACTCCTCAGGAAAACACGAGGATCTGAGCTGGGCCTACATGCAACAAGGAGTACACTACCAAAAATTGAGACCGGTTTACACAGATTGCTCAGATCTGCACGTTTCAATGCCTCCTGTCACGCCACCAACTGTTACACAGCCTCGCATTAAGGCACAACCATCGTTACCTTCTTCTCTAACGCTCAAAACGTCCTCCGGTAAAGACAACTCGCGTTTAGCTCAACATCCATTCAGTGCGCCTGCGCGGCCGAAGGGGCTTCGTGAGAGAGGAAACAGCTGAAGCTCATAACCATGTCAACGTGCAGGCGGAGAAGCACAACAAATCCGAACGAAAACAGATGGGTTAAATCAACAAAAACGTCATTATTCTGACACATGCAGGTGAACTTTGATTCGATTTGTTGTATTTTAATGTACAACACCAAAACCATGAATTATGTCCTGAATATGAAGAGGAGGGAAGGAAATGCAAAGAGAAAATTCGAGAAAAATAGACCCAACTATAGTACACGTTATTCATATATAAATGTTACGTTATGTGTAATTTAAACACGCAATACACATTTAAATTAAAAAAATGTATCTACATGGTGAAAAACCATTTAAAGCATTATTGAAAAAGCACTGTCATAATTTGAGCAAGTACCAAGATACTGTCATGGGGTGACAGATAAATTTATAGCAGATGCGAGGATGGATTAATTATTCACATTGTTAAGTATATCTGTACGTTCAGTGGTTACTAGTTCAGTCGTCTGACAAACACTCCTCCTTTAAACCCGGTTAAACTTTTAACAAAACCGATTGTTGGCGCGCCTGTGGCCACGTCGCTATGGCAACGACCAAGCCAAGCTGCTGGAAGAAACGCTGCAAAGAACGACTTAACTGATGTTTGTAAGTAGGCACTGTTTTGTATTTTAAATGAATAATATATAGAGTCATTTTGACATTATATAGAGACAACATAGTGTTGTGATAAATTACTTATTTGATCGGGAGACGTTTGTTTGCTGAAAGTAGAACGTAGTTCTTTCCATTATTAAACATACAATAGCATTATGCTGATATTGCAGCACACAGGATTTTTTTTTAAAGTTTCTTTTGCTGTCTTCAGACGAGGTTAACGGGAGGTGAGAATATTTAAGAATGCCAGACACCAAGATTCATCCTTCACCCGGTGCTGTACAGAGGTTGCCCCTGAATATGCCAGAGGGCTTCAAGAGCAAAGCAGTGGTACCTTCTCACCTCAGAGCGGTAAAACAGCAAAACCAGCCTCTCAGAGTAAGTTTGCTTGGATGATCGTCTATTGTGGAATTCATTTTAAAAAGCCAGGAAAATTACAATTTACAAATAAACAAAAAAAGTAAAATACAATATATAATTGTCTAACAGAAGTATATATATGTAACCAGTGATCTGCTATATTTTACAAGCAAAAAACCATATTACAACAAGAACATTTTTACAAAATGTAATACTTCTGGCCCAGACGTCATCTAGTACCCTTTTCTCTTCCCTGCACAGCTGGCCAAGTGCAGATTTGCACATTTAATGTATTTTCCAAATTCCCATTGAAACAATACAGGTCTCTAGGTATTGTGAAGACACTGACTAGCTCTCATTTTTACTGTTAAGTCATTTTCATATACAGAAATATTACAGTTTTCTGAAAGGGATTAATCTTTCACTCAATACAAGAAGTCTGAAATCCATTCTGAAACAGGATTAAAACAAAATTTCTGACAGTATTGTTTATAAACTTATGTGAAATTCTTGGACTTAACTATCTAGCTTACATATATTTTAAACCCTTCTGTAAATTAATCCTTTCATAAGTCAGTTTTTGTGTCTTTATATACAGCATTGTTTTTCACTCTCACTGTCGTATTTTTATCCCAGCGAGGCTGATAACATGTCATTTAAACTTTAGAACTCATACATGAATAGAGGAAACCATTAGTTTTGCAGTATAAATGTTTTAAATATAGTCTAAGTAATTACTTGTTATGACCTGAGCAAAGTCATATTCTTAAGACTATTTATTAGGGTGATACTCACCAGTAAGCATCTGCTAGCTCAGTGACCCATATTGTCTGGAGCCCAAAGAGACAACAGGGGACGATGAGTTGTGGGGTGCTTCGCCTGTCAGGTGGTTGGAATTGAAAAGCATAGATGGATATAGATGGTTTAAGTAATCAAAGTGGAAATTGGCTCCTGGGACACGGAATATTAGCAAACTGGTAAAGAAGGAACTGGTGCTTGTGAGAAAGGTAGAAAAACAGAGAACAGATATACTTAGTCTTCAGCATGCAGTTTTGGCTTTAGGACCAGACCCGTAGATTAATGGTCGACTCAGTTCTCTGTGGGTAACAGTGGAGAAACATGGAGGGTTGTATCCAGGAAAACTTGTTTACTTGTTACCTTTGCAGATATCACTTTAAATAATTGTTTACTGTGCTCCTCTCAGATGACCCCTTCTGCATTTGCCCAAGAAATGTCCCTGACTACAGAGCAGCGGCTGGCAAAAACACATGTGACACACCCTCCTCGCATCCTGGAGCTTTTAGATATGAGTGAAACCACGTACCAGAAGGTAATCAATGACCACACACAGAATTTATGATATTCCTACTTATATTTCCTACTTGTTCTATTATACACTCTCCCTCTCTGTCTCTAAGACACAGTATTCAAGGTGTCAGCTTGATATTTTTTGCTGTAACTAATGTAGCATTAACTGTATAACATAAAATGATGGTTTAACATTAACACTGACTTTCCGTAGGCCTATTAACTTAACGCAAAATATTTATGTATGGAAGTGCTATCGAGTCGAATCCAACTCATAGTCACCACAGTAGAGGTTCCCAAGGCTGGGGGCAACAGAAGTGGTTTGCCATTGCCTTTTCATTGCGTGTTTGAGAGGTGGAAACATGGGGAGAATATGCAATCTCCACACACCCTGAGGTAGACTCCAGTACCACACCAGGCAAGCAGCCCAGGAGCTGTGAGGCACCAGTTTACCAGCTGTTCCAACACTAAGACTGCTGGCCAGTTATGAAAACATTCTGCTTCCTTCATCATGTCTGCAGTCTTCCTATTACCTGTTGGATGGTTACGGAACTAGACCACCAAAGTTCTGTGTTAAAAGTTCCAAAGGAACTGTAAAATATTTATGCTGCGTAAGGTCAGTTGAGATGGGTAAAGGGTATCTGATAATCACACAATACAATAATGGCATCCTCAGTTCAGACCTTAGAAGAAATTTTTAAGTTCTATTCTGATTTTGCTTTACCAGCACTTACTGCCAGGGAACAATATAGATCCACTCCCCGCTTCCTTTCAGAGTTGCACTAATGTATTTCTGTTTGAATAATCCAAATTTTTGTGTCTCCTGCCCCACATATTCATTACAGTCAGACTGCCTGCTCATTTCCTTCGCTGGTGTGCTGCTTCTGAAGTGTCCACTCATCCCACCATCTCCTTACAGCTGCCAGCGCTGCCCAGTGGATGGCTGGCCAGATTTAGAAGAGCACCACACTCTGCTCTTTTAAGCATATCAATTAATTCTGCTTGTCTGGGGTTATATTTCCCTCCCCTGTTCACATAAAGGAAATTTTAAAACTAAGCTGCCATCAAGTTTTGACTTTTGACACAATATGTGCATGAGCAGAATAAGTGCCCCAGGCTGATGGAAATGGCTGAACACAGCTAATTAAATACACACTGATTCTCTGAAATGGAAAGAAGGAAGCAGATATAAGGAGAGGGATGGGGGAGGGAATGTCTCTTTTCTCTGGGGAGGGCAGGGCTGAGGGTTAGGTTCACATTGTGTTTGCCTGTCAATACAGAGATAATCTCTCCAGCTGCCTGACACAGCACAATTGTGAGATGCCAGTGTTATATTTAAATGTGGGATAATGATAGCATTATAAAGTGATCTGTAAAGAGATTCCACTTTCCAGCAAATGGTTTACACTTTGCTTAAACGCTCATGCATCAAATACATACATGTACAGTCTACTGGAGATGTAAAGGAGTTAGTCAAGCTCTGTTTATAGTGTTTGATTGATGACGGTTGACAGTATTTCGCCATCTTTTATATACCGAAAGATGCATTTTGCACCCAAGCTCACGCGTGAACATGTGACAGTCAATATCAGGTGGAAGTGGACGAAAACAGCCGATGACTAAAACTGAACAACATTCAAGATGTTGACACTGTGTCAATCTGTGGCGCAACTGTTTTTGTTGGGGTTTACCTTGTCTGCTTGAATAAACAATGATCTCTGGGCCACTAACTGTGAATGGGTAATGTTCTTCCACCAATGAGCTGCTTCTCATTTTTCACTTTTTTTCTGGTTTCAGTTTTCCTCTGTGGACAATGACCAGACAATGTTCCAGCCATTCCCCTCAGAGATTGTGTTCCAGAATTACACTCCTTCAGAAACATACCAGGTGCCACTTGTGTTGCAGAACAATGACAAGGTGAGACAGGGCGACCATTTTAATAATTTATTACAGTATGTTACAATAGCAAATGTTCTTAAAACCTTAATGTAGACTTGGTGGCAAATTAGGGTGATATGCATTTATTGTAAGGCACTTTGGAAAAGTGTCTGCAAAGCAAGTAAAAGCTAATGTGGCAGACTGAAGACTGGCCACGTTCGGTCAACATGAGGTGATGAGGCGTTCGGTCAACATGAAAGCGATCTGCTGAACCACAAGTTCAGCTAATCAATAATTACTGTAAAAAACTATCAAAAAACCTGGAATGACAGTATGAGAGAAAGAAAAAGGTTTAGCTGAAGGTTCAGGGACTGTATTATGGTATCTTTTGGTTGGAACTGCTTTGTGTTCTCTTTTGTGTTTTAGTTATTATTGGTTTTCTTTTGTTGTTAATGGATTATTCTGGATTACCAGTAATATTTCCATTGCCTGGTTTGGAATCAGAAGATTTTTTTAAAATCCAGAATGTCATTGTTACTGCCTTATAATGTTGGTTTCAACATGTTCTTCCAAGTTATGTACTGTTTTTCTAACGTGTGGTGCTCAGTTATGTTCTGATGTGTCATTACTTACTGACTCTTGACTTTTGCATTGCTTGAATGATTCTTCATGGAGATATTTCACTTAGAAGGGAAAAAAAGATGAGTAACAGCACATTGCCCCTTTGTGTGTGTGTGTGTGTGTGTGTGTGTGTATGTGTGTGTGTGTGTGCGTGTGTGTGGCCGCTTCTCAGATACCACGGATGGTGAAGGTGGTGGAGGAGGAATCCGTGTATTTTAAAGTGATCAGCCCTGTGGATGTGCACAGCAAGGTGGCCCCAGGGATGGCCTCTACATTTGCTGTGATCTTCAAACCTCAGGAGAACAAGGTGCTGCTCAGTGGGGGTATGGGGCTGGAGAAGGAGTGGGTTAACCACTCATTGTGATTAGGGCATCAGCATGAAACCATGGGCCCTACTACATTTTTGCTGAAATAGGCAGTATTAACACAAGATCATAAAACCATGTCTTAATTTCAATAAGCCTAATTCTCACCTAACCGTGCTTATGTTACTAGAACTTTCTTAGACTGTTTCTCCACAGACAACTGACATTTACCTAATAATGTTGAAACTAAAAAAATTACAGTGATAATTCTATTGGAGCATTAGGTGTTTGTTTGTGAAATGTACCACTAATAAATAATAAAACTGTACTATGAGGTGTCATTGATACAATATATTGCATAATCTTGAAAACTTCATGTTAACCTTTAATAATGACGAATACACATAGAAAAATTTTATGGATAAAAAAATTCAAAAAATTTTGAAAAAATATAGTTGGGTATTATGATGAATTGTTCAAAGAGCTAAAATACAACAGTCCTATGAGGTAGTGGGCAATGAGATATTACTTAGGACAAAGGAAAATATTCTCTGCTTTTTGTGTCCTTTGTGAATGGGATATTTTGTATTTTACGCCATTGAAATACAGTGTATAACTGTTTTTGTGAGTCAATATTTTTGCAATAGTGCACAACTGACATACAGAAATGAAATGAAAACCATGGTAACAGAAAAAAAAATCACTGAAATCATATTCACATCAAAAACTAAATGGGTCACAGAACAGCCCCAAACAAAACAATGTCTGATATTTCAGTAATTTTCTCAGAAAATCTCCTCAGTTTACACTCCTATTTGTTTCTCCTGTAGAACGAAAACATTCTCTCCTTATGTAATTCAGTTAACAGTAGTGGCTTAAAGGCAAAATTCATCTGGCATTTGTGTGCTGATCCATACAGTTTCTGCTACATTAAAAGTATATCTTCCCTTCTGTCCTTGTTGGTTATTCACATTTTCTGAACAAAAAGATTTAACTTCAGCTTCTTTTGTACAACAGACGTAGTGTGAAATGATAATCACGCTGCTGATTCAATCTGAAAAGTTATTCTGAACACATCCATGCATTATATGTAGTGAGACGTCATGCAAATAGTGAGGAATCATGTAAATGTTATTAAAATCGTTGCTTTCAGCTGTGTTGACAGAGAAAGTGGTGGACATGGGTGGTTTAGACTTTTTTGTTCTTCGTACTGAATATAGGATTCAAAATGAAGTAGAAATTCGCAAGACATATTTAGACAAGTCACGATCCTTCAGTCGATTAATTTTCAGTAACTACTTATCTAATTCAGGGTTGCAGAGGTTTGGAGTCTGACCAGGTTCACATACGTTAGGTAGTAATATCACCAATAACTGAACCCACAAGTCTAAGGCTGTGATGGACCAGCATTACCTCCGATTCACTGTGTCACCCAGTGTCATTAACCACAAACCCTTTAACTGGTGCTGAATAGTATATTCCCTCTCTCAGGGAAACAATGTCTGAGAGCCTACTTGGGTTTTGTGAATATGGTGTCATCAGAAGCAGGTGATCAGAGCACCAAATGTCCTATTCATGCTGAACCTCTATAGCAAATCAGGTTCTTCTGTGGGATGTTGTCAATCATCCTTACTCTACCTTGTATATGTTTAGATGACTGTTTCCAAGTATGTATGATTAGTGCATGTATTTTATGCCCTTAGAGTTTTGTTGACTTTGATTTTTGATGTTTGTCTTAATGCCCATGTTAAGTAAACTCATCAGTTATCACCAAAGAGGATTTCTGAGTCGCCTGTTCCTCTGCCCTCCAGGATTACATGCACAAAGTTATCTGCGTGACAGAGAGAGAGCGTTTTGAGGTGCCCATCCGGGCCGTTGGGCCACGTGCCATACTGGACTTCCCAGACCACCTGCACTTTCCCATCTGCCCTGTGAAGTGCCCCTCTGAGAGGACCTTGCTGGTGCGAAATATAGGAAATGCTGAGGCCAAGTTTCAGCTCTCCACACAGAGGTGAGGGCACATGGAACTGGACTGCAGCCACAAAGGTTTCAGCACTGACGCTTTTCAGCACAGATTTATGGAGTTTAGGGAAATGGTGCAGAATATGTTGACAGAGGACTATCAGAGAGGGGAACAGGGTGGATATATACTGCTAAAGATTTCTTTCCAAAATGTCTACAGAGGGCTTGTAAAGCGTGTGGGTAAACAGGGGCTTATGTAGGAGTGTGCTTGCTTTGCTATCTAAACTTATTAGGTTACGAACCTAGTGTGGAGAGAGCGTGAGAACCACTTATCTACAGTAAAGGCCTATCAATTTGAGTTATTTTAATTTAGTATCCTTAAAGTGGTATTTTTATAGCACCCATAAATGTACACTCAGTGGAGGTTCCATTTCTCCAGCTCTAGATATATTTTTTATAGCATATTGCATTAAGAGCATAAAAAGAGCAAAAAAAATTATGCTCCTTTAGTCCATATTGAATTTTGTTTTTAATTTTTGCTATATGTAAAGTTGTACTGTTACTTTTAGACATTTATATCTGAAAGTACACTAGTAGTAGTCACGAAGCTCAGTGTTCAGATTGAAATGTCTTTATTGGCCATTGACCAGAGTGTTACTAGAATGATATTCTTTCTAAATGCATCTTTTTTAAAACATGAATGATAAGATTAACTTCAGGTAATGGATAATACAACACAAACAATGCAAAGTTTTCTTCTTTTCATGCAAATGAGAGTGGTGCGCTAAATGGAGCCTCGGTGGAAGAGAGCCCTATCTTGCTAGAGAAGATCAGCACAGGCCAGAGACAAAGCTATATTTGCATAATGAGATGGACTGCAGAAGACTGAACCAAGAAGAAAGACCAAGATCAAGCAAGAGTTACCACCTTTCAAAAGCACCCAGTTTATTAACCTTAAATAAACAATATGATTGTACTTAATTTTTTTGTGCCAGTATACTGAGGTGTATTGAGCAATAGTGCAGAGATATGAAAGAAACCACTTTTGACTGAAATGCTGGGTGTCCCAGCCTATGAAACATAGTATAATTAAACATTAACACAATATTCACACACTTTAATATCTTGAATAGCAGATATTTTGAAAGGATTTTCCATATGAGAAGGTTTATCTTGAAAATTATTTTAAAAAATTATATGTATGTATCTTGAAAGTTCTGTGTGCTTAATTGATGCCGTGCTATTGTCATTTAAGGGCACTTATTTAAGAGGTTAGAATTTAAATCACTCTAAGATTTGACCTTTAATTGCTTTAAATATATGTATAGGAGAAGAAGAAAATTATTTTTGAAAAAGTTTAAAAGCTGTTGGATTACAGAACCAGAAGAAGAACCAGTGAGGTACCGAAATACTTTGATTCCAGTGACACTCCTTACTGTTATCAACCACAAGTAATGTTGGCATCTGCAATGTTGCTAATCTGTTGAAAAGATAAGTGAAATCTGTAGTGTCAGTAAAATGAAATAGTCAGTAACACTAATCAAATAAAAACAAAGCGAATATAATACCACAGTTTCCACTGTGCTATTATGAACCATGATTTAGTTTGCCCCTTTTGTCTAAGATGACTTCCAATGTTAGGTTTGTACACTTAGCTATTTACAATGGGTTATCCATTTATGCAGCTGGGTCATTTTTAGTGCATTAATTCAATATATGCATTTATTGCATCAAGCAGCGTGATCTAGTTTAGTGCAGCAGAAGCGCAGGTTGCACTTCATGTCCAATGACTGTAAGTGACAGCAGGTGACAATAGCTCATGTGATCCATTGAAGACATGGTTAGCAAGCATACTGACACGATTAATTCTGAGTTAAAGAGGGTAAACGTTAAAATATCTGTGATGGATTGGCTTCCCATCCAGGGTAATGTTTCATGGTCTGATACAAAGTTATTCTGGGTTAGGTTCTTGACTGCTATGAGCAGGGTAAAGCAGCTACTGATGCTGGGTAGATGGAATGTGTATGTGAAGCGATTAAAAGAGGGTGACAGAAATGTAATTATAATTTGGGAGAAGTAAAACATATTGATGCCAAAAAGTAATTTAAAAATTACTTGCATGTAAGTAACAAAGTAAACTTAACTTGTCACTACCCCCCTCTGATTTTAAGTTAACTACCCTTTAATATAAGCTGCCTCAGCCATATAACATGAACTGGGAGCAAGTAGAGGGCTGGCTCTGATTTCTGGCCCCTTCCTGCATTGTTTTTCAACCATGTCATCTGTCTTCTTTCAAAGTCCTTTCTCTGTGGATCCCCCACTGTCAACGCTGAAGGTTGGAGAAAGCATGCAAGTGACTGTTGGATTTCTGCCCAAAACAGTTGGGGATTTTACACAGGACCTAGTGCTTCAGTACCATACAGGTAAACACCATCCAATTCAGCACATGGTTACACACCCCTTGCACTGACACATGGGTTCATTCTTGCCATGCTTATATACCTGAAATCATCCCCCATCACCTCCACAGTGATAAAACTCCTCCATCACTAACATGTGAGTGTTCACACCTCAGCACAGAACGACGACGGTAGAAACAAGTTGACACCTCTTCTACTGCACAGTCAGGTAGTGCATCGAAACACACTGGAAGGCTGCATGCTTGCACCTGCTGCCAAACTGAAGTAGAGATGTGTATTAGTGCTGTCAAGCGTGGCGGCTGTTTCCAGTGAGTCTGTCAAGTTGTCAGCAGAATAATCCAGATGTTGGCCTATTTGCAATACAATTTTTGCTCTCAGAATTATTTTTTCTCCAGCAGCAGGATTCAATTTGTCAAACTGTCAAAGAAAACATAGCAATCATCTACATTTGTTAGAGCTAAAAACTGTATGGGAGCTTCTGTCAAATACAGTAGTGTTTCATATGCAATTTTAATATGTTTGTTTATAATTTTTATATTTGGAATGTTTGACTTGGCTGACAGTTTAAAACCAGGATGCGCCTGATAAAAGACCGTGGTTTTGATTGATATTCTCTGCCGTAAGCTTTTTATGAATAGAACGCAGCTCATTTAACCTTCTGTAATTGTTATCGACATATTGTGGCAGTACAATAAGGTTGTTGCTTTGTCACAAACGGTGACAGTGACAGAAAATGACTGTGTTGAGCTTGCCAAAAAAAGTCCTCGCTCAAAAGTCTCAAATGTCCTTTTTTACCACATCTTTATAATCATTTCCTGACAATTTAAGGAAAGCTATCCAAGAAAATGGGTCCTGAAGTTGACTCTGCCACCACATGTTCCCACATGGGCCACACCTGACGCATAAACATTTCTGTAGCTCCAGGGATTTGCCGTCTTGCCATCTAACACTGCCTGGCATTTACTTTTCTCATTTCTCAAAACCTGTCTCAGCCTATAATAACAGTAGGTTACTTTTACTACAAAAGAAAAGTGATGAAAATTTGAATCATTACTAAGAACATCAACATGGAGAGCCAAGAATAGGGACTACAAATAAATCTGACGAAACTAAAATCATAACTGGAACAGCCCTAAATTTAGTGTGGATGATGGAAACATAGAAGTTGTTAACACCATCTGCATCTTAGGATCAATAATGAACAACAAGGTAGCTAACAGTCAAGAGATACCCTTGGCAGACCTGCAATGAAAGATCTGCAAAAGGTCCTCAAAAGTCCTGATGAATCCACAAAAACAAGGATTACAGTTGTTCAAGCATATGACATGGTACTTTCCAAAACGCAATACGAATGTGAAAGTTGGACTTTGCAAAAGCAGTATAGGAGAAACGCTGACTCCTTTGAGCTGCAGTGCTGGAGGAGAGTTTTAAGGTCATCACAAACAGCAGGGAAAACAGATGGATGTGTGTGTGTTTGTGTGTGCGTTTGTGTTTAGTGTTTTTTTCTTTTCTGTAGGAAGACATCCAGGTGTGTATGTTTTCTGTAGCAAAGTATGTGTTAAGTTAACTGTTTATGTATTTTTTTGTAGTACGTATTAGATAATATGGCATGTATGTGTTGTGTATGTTTATGTACGAACACGTTTGTGTTGTATGTTTACTTGTGTGTATCGATTATTAATTGTATAACAATTATGGATTTTTAATTAGTGTTTAATGTTTGATTTCAGTGAGGAATCTATAGGGGAAAAGCTTTAAGACACTATCTGCATGTGTGTATGCGCTGCACAGCAGTGTGTGTGTGTGTGTGTGTGTGTGTGTGTGTGTGTGTGGGGTGCAGGATGGTTTGTGGGCATGCATGTCTGTGTTTTTGTTTTGGCAAATGATTTGTGTTTGATTTGCATATTTGGGGATCTCTGTGTGTGAGTGCTGTGCAGAAGGATGCAGGTGATGTGTATAAAGAGGACAGGGCTGTTTGCATTCCAAGATGTTCCTGTGTGTGTATGCGTGAGGATAAGTGTGAGAGTTCAGTGTGTGTCCCACAGCAGGACTCCTTGGAGGGCCTTCTGTCTTAGGGAATAAACACACCGCTATCGTGAAAGACAGCTTCATTAACATTTCATCACCTGCTTTAAAAAGAACACTTTAGCTGTATTAAGGGAGCATCATTTTTAATTTTGCAACATTCCCTGACCCCTTTTTTGTTTAAGATTATCTAACCTCTGTGCATTTTGGAAAAGGAAAAGGAATGTCAAAATGTAAGTCCTTGTCTGAATCTCTTGATACTTTTACGTTTGACTTTTAATATGTACCTACAGCACACATTTTATTCCATTCAATAAATCCAGAACTCATTCAGATTAAATAATTTGCTGCCGTGTTGCAATAAATGAACGGTGGTTTTGAAATTCGAACCCTCAGTGTGCTGACACTGCTCCATATTGCTCCTGCAGTGAACTGAGCTTACACTGTTCACTGAGGGTGAGGGTATTCCATTTACTCAAGCAAGCAAAAACCCCTGCAAGAAGCATTAGTAAATATGTGCAACCCGACAATAACCGGATATTATGCCGGTTGTAACACGTAGCGTAATATTCTTTGCACCTTATACTTTGTACGTTGCATAGTCCTCTACACGACAGTTCTTGCTTGTGGATTGTCACGTCGTCGGTATGCACTTGAGATTCATTAGCAAGATGTGGATAAAGTAAAACAGATACATAATTTATGCGGAGGAGTAACGTGCTGTCGTTGCCTATTATGGTTAAGGACTCAGTCAAGCACTTTTCCTCCTTATTAGTGTTGAGGCTTAATGAACTCATTTCTGGAAATTTTCTGAAGACAGTATTGGCATCTTCAGAAGCTTTTAATTGCCAATAAGTAAAACTGAAGTAATTGCAGAGTTAGTGATACATCAGTTGAGAAATACAATAATTGAGACGGGCCGAGAGCAGTCAGGAGGAATGCGGGTGGGGTGGGGTGGGGTGAAGTGCTTCCATCCACTCTGCCGTGTGCGTTTTCCCGAGAGGGTGTTCACCTTTGACTTTCATTTTTTTTGGATAGCTCTCTGCCACCTGCATTGCGGAGTGAAGCACACGCACTCACACACGCGCACACACACACACACACACACACACACACACACACACACACAAAATTTATGGTAGATATGTAATACTTTAGTTTGCTGTTAAGGTTTAACACTGCATAATCTCTGCTGCCATATCATTTGCTATTCTTGTGCCGCAGTTCTTATTAACAATAATTTTAAACTTTGACATTGCATACTCTTTTCTGCCTTGCGACCAGCAGTTCTTACATTGCGATAGCTATTCATGTGTAGCAAATACATGTAAATATACATACATACTGTTAAGACTGATATTACATGGCATTGGTTTTTGAGGTTGAAGCAGTTGTAGCTTGTCATATTATGTGTAAGTAAGGCCTGAACAATCACTGAAGCCCAGGGCCTCCACCCTTCGAAGTCAAACCCTGGCTGTAATTCCATTTTTTTAAAACACCGGGTCAGAAGCAAGAATGCACTTTTATTTTATTCTCCTCCCCTTTTATGAAATGTGCTAGTCTGCACACTCTCACCATTTTCCCCTGAAAATGACAGGGATGTTGGGGGTAGGTATACCATGTAAGAATTTTAAAAGTGTGATAATGAATGTTAAATATGGAATTATATACTGTTTCATTAACACTGTACAGTACTGAAAAAATGTATATTTAAGTTGGTGGCCCACATACATCCTTAGTATAAGGTACTGGGAGGTAGTTACTATTTTCATGTTAGTGTAGGATTTGATATGTTTACAACCTCAGGCTTTTGTGGTTTATATAGTGGCCACATTTAAGGCATGTAAATTTTGTGTATGGTGCTGTGCAAAAGTATTTCTCCCATCCAGTTTTCTCTGTTTTTGTAATGTAACATTAAATTTAATCGGATCTGTGATGTAGGAGGTGATTCAGAACCTCCATACTTGCTTCATGTCACCCCCCCCCCCCCATTGACTTTTCTATTTCCAAATATCAAAATGGGACTAACAAGACACCGATACACACAAGCACAATAGTTTCTTGCAAAAAATTGCTATCCTTTCAGTATAGCAAGTATGGGGGTACTGAATCATCTCATAAATTGCAGAACTTGATGCAAACACATTACTCAGATTTTTTTTGTCAACATAAACATGACAGCGAAGCTTCGTTGACCTTCTACCCGTACCGTAATTCCAGCGCGCAGTGTCATTCAGTGGTAGTGCTATCAGTCTGAAAGCTTTTTCAACAGATCTCACATATGTATACGACTCTTTATTTAAATGTTCTTTTTTTGTTTTAAATGTTTTTGTTTAAGTTTGTTGTATTTGGTAAATTATGCTCATTTTAGTCTTTTTGCCATGACTAAGCAGTAGCTGGACATGAATGGATAGATTTTGTGTCTTGTTTTAGGTTCTTTTCACATTTGTTTTAGGCATTGATTTTAAAAACATGTTGAGTCTCTAAACAAAAATATTCTACTTTGAATTAAGCTACCCAAATAAAATGCATTCCTTATCCATTTTGCATGCTGCAGATGCAGACTTTTGTTTTGCATGTCTGTTTTGTTGTCTTTGTCTCTTGATGAGTTCATGTGAAACACATCACCCAAGGGATCAGCTGGCTGTGCTGCTGTGTAGACTCTGTGGCAGGCTTAGCTAACCCAACAGTGCCCTCTGGGTGACAGTTGGTGGCACTAAAATGATCCTTTTCACCTTAATGGGGGGAACATTTCATAATACAGTATATGGACCCAGCAATGCTTTTGAAGAGTTGTAAACAAGCAACAAGATCTGTTAAGTACGGGTAACATGCCCCTACATATAAATTTTGCCTGGGCACACACACATATCAAGACAGCTTGCAGCCCAACAGCTTAGTGTGGTATCATAGTTCTTGCTTGATCTTTCTTGTGCACCTCTGCTATGGTCTCATTTCAATATCATCAGGGGAAGGTGTCTACATCAGCTTGTATGGAGCTGCTACAGATGTGAATGTGCGGCTGGACAAGAACTCTATTATTGTGGAGAAGACTTACATCTCCATGGCCAACCAGCGTTCTGTCGTCATAGCCAACAGGAGTGATGTCATTGTCCACTACCAGTGGAAAGGGTTTTCCACTGAAGAAGAAGATCAGCTAAAGCTGAGGTTGGATAACCACAAACTGATCAGCATTCATCCATCCATTATCAATCACTGCATGTACAATGTAGGTTCCTGAAGTCAATTGTCATTTACTGCTTATGCAGTTCAGAGTCATAGTGGTCTGGATCTGTACACCTGGGAAAGAACAACTGACCTAACAGGGAAATACCAATGCAGTCAGCTTATTAGCACAAGATGCTGCAATCGGTAAAAGGCTGATTAAAATTTCATGATCTAATATCCTGTAAGGGTAGCTATTAGTATCCTGTTCTATGAGGTCACTTCTATACAAAAAGCATTGTTAGATCAAGTCGATATCTACTTTAAAGTCAAGACTACAACGCTAGCACAACACATTGTCTTTCCACACTCTTTGTTTAGCTTACTTAATCATTCTTAGGTGACCTAGGTACCTGCATGCAGCCAGCCTTTGTCTACCCAGTGCTTCAATCCAGTTGGCAGTGGAATATCTTTTTGGCAGCTTTGTTTATGCCTGCCCTACCCCTCAACTTAATGAAATTAAGGTTAATGTTCTGGCCAAAAAAGAGGAATATGTCAGCATGCTGTTAGATAAAACCACTGCGTAATCTAGGATGTTCTCTTCCTTGCTCCTTGGCCAGAAACTGCTTGGGACTGCAGCGGGAGGAGGAGGTGAAGATGGATCAGTTCCTGGCTGAATGCAATGCAGACCCCACACTCTGTGATCACCTCTCGCTGCTCTCCTCCACCTTTTATAAGCAACGGAGACAACTGCAGGAGGAGCATCTGGCCTTTTCTGACAACTGCATCATCATCCGTCCCTCGGTGTGTAGAGGGGACACCCAAGGGGGATAATTTCATCATAAGAGACAATAATAATGATAGTATTTGCCTGTCCATTGGACACCCAAAGTAACAGAGACACACTGGAAACAAACATATAGTTGAATACAGCCCAGGGTATTAGTGTTATATATCTTTGAGAATAGAACGGTGGCACTGGGTTGCACATATCATGGGCAAAATCGTATAATATAACATCACAGTTCTGCTGATGTGCCCTTGAGTGATGTGCTTTACTTGCTGAATATATCTAAGTTTATAAATGTAAACATGTCACTTTTGATAAAGGTTAACAATAAAGCAGCAATAATAATGATCACCCTATGTAAACTTAAACTTTTTTACTTCATACATTTTAGCATGACCATGAATCATGCCAGCAAGGATGTTTTCTCCCTCCCCCTGGAGCTTTAACAGGGTTTTTCTCATCTCTGCGATCATGCTGAGTATTTGTATTTTCGTTGGCCCCACTAAAGTGTCTCTGTCTGATTTATACTGCATCTCAGCTGTCGAGGGCATGACAGTGAGAGATCTGTGTTTAGTCAGTTGAATAAAAGCCAGACTCAGCACGCTGCGGTCTTTCTTTTGACAAAATACCGTACTGCCCAAATTACTGCATGTCTGTTCTCTCACATGCAGTTAGTCACACCTTTCCAGTTGTGTGCAGCCTCATTTTATTTCCATAAACCTTGTTTTTCATTTTTAAACGCCAGTATGTTTGCGCGTGCTGATACGAAGCAATGGGATTTCTCGTCATGTGTGATATTGCCTGCTAAGATTTACAACGTTCTTTATAATCTGCTCCTGAGTGTGTGTTTGGGTGAGTGTGTGTGTCTGAGAATGTGTTCAGATATACAATAATGCACTTCCCTATATGGAGAGACATCAGGCAGGATGTGGGGTGACCTGTTTTGTCAAGTCCGTGCAGGTAACAGGAGAAGATGTCCGATAATTAAAATAAATTCCAAACATGGATAATTTACTTTTGCTGTTAAAAAGCAGACTGTGTCTTTGTACCCGCAATCGATCTCCGAGCGATTGGTTCTGACTATGTGCTATAACTGACCCTATCCTTGACCAGGTCAACAATCGACCGACAGCCACTTTGGCCATTCTGACCTGGAATAGATGTGTAGATAGAGCTTTAAAATACACATTAGCCTAATGTGTAAAATACAGTGTGTCAGCAATTTACACAGTTGCGCTGTGAGGTTTGGTTTAAGCAACACCAGAATAGTCCATTACGGCCTGGACCGAAAGGGGGGGGGGGTGACAGTAGGTTATGGAAAATCATAGCTATGAAAGCAATTTCGGTATGTTTGCTATTCAGTACAAGTATAAATAAAAATCAATGTAGATATAAATGGGGTTCTAGGCCATCGCTTACCTTTACCTGATAGTAAGTCCATCGTTGACAGGCATTACTTCCATACAGTAAATGCTAAAACTCTCTGTCCTGTTCTTAAACTTCTGAAATCAACATGGAATCACTTTGCTTGACGCAATCTCAGAATGAAAATCCAAGATTCACAGCAATCTCTCAAAGTAGTTTGAGTAAATGATGTGGCCTTGTTCCTTTTCCAGGAAGGGGATATCTGGCCCAACTCTACAGCCATGGTGAATATTGTATTTAAGCCACAGGAGGCCAAGCTCTATCAGCAGACGGTGTACTGTGATGTCACAGGTAGGAGACTTTAACCGTACACGTTCCCTCTCTTTTTTCCTTGGCCTTTATCCACTTTAGTAGTTTTATTTGTTAAAAATGAGCAGAAAAGGTTATGTTTTGACATGGTTAACCAACAGAAATATATTTGTTCTGGAAATATATTATAAATGTCATTGACCGATAATTGCATGGTCGCCATTTGCATTTTCAGTGCTGCAAATCTGATTTTCACATGGTTGCATACCCTCCAGTGGCTAAAGCACGTACTACTATGAATGTTCATTGATGTTGCCCTAGGGACTGGGTGTGTGTTGCGGTTGTCAAGGTTGGATGATGCCAGTATCTGTATTAATGCCCTGGACAGAATTCACTGTGCTGCTGACTAAGAGGCACTGTGAGCTGTGTAGTGTGACGGATTGCCATCCTGTCCAAGAGGGAAGGGCATTTTGTTACTTTGGGGGGTGGCCACTAATCGTGAGATTCAGTGTAGGAACTTCTATCAAATATTCATTGAGAGCATAGTTGCTTCCTACTTGAAATACAAGCTTGTTTCTGTAGCTATGACAATGAAGATAATCCAGCCGTAGCCATCTTCACTTTCCCTTCGGTTCTGTCATGACACATCAATAAATTATGCTATGCTATTATTGGAGCCCTCTTCCATATCATCTTGAGGTTTAATGGTGATCTTACCTTGGCATTACAACCCAGTCGAACAGGTAATTTAGACTGGGTTGAGGCTTGCATGCATGCTGAAAAGTCTGTTGCTGTGAAGTCACCCATCACTTTCTTCTTTTGTTCTTCTGAAATTTTTGAAGACTTTCCACTCAAGGTTGCTTGCATGTTTTTTTGGTCTTTCTGCAGTTAAGCCAAAAGTCATAAACATTTGTGTTGGCTTCCAAATGCTTTCTATGCTTCCATGCTGGTCATTTCTAGATTATGAACTGAGCTTGTTTTAATTTTACGGTACAGACCACACAATGAGATAAACAATATGGTAGCACAAGCAAACAAAAGTATAAACACAATATTGCATAGTAAAGGGATTAAGTCCCTCTTTATTGTAGGCGATGAGGAGCGAAAAGCTGTTGTTCTCCACAGGTCTGTATAGGTCTTATGCCTTCTGCTTTCCTACTTTGCTTCTCATTCATCGCTGTTTCACTTCATCAACTGGAAATAATCTGGTTAAATTTGCCCTTCACATGTGCAGTGCAAAGTTCATACCACTTTGCTGTGTTTTTGTCTGATCCCTGTCAGGTCGGGAGTCTCGGCTCCCCCTACGCATTAAAGGGGAGGGAGTTGGCCCCCAGCTGCAGTTCAGCTTCAACCAGCTGGACATGGGCAATATCTTCATCAACTCCAAGCACAGCTATGAGGTTTGTGTTTACTTTATTTCACTGAATCCAGCACCATGTCAAAGTCATCATGCCATCATGCCAGAGCTTCATAAGACCTGTCAAACCCAATGGAAATGAGGCTTATATTTGTCTGCAGCCAGTCATGTTGATGGCCTCAGCATGGTCAGCTGGTCCATGTAGTAAATGTCCTGCCAACTGAGTGACAGCCTTTTTTAAAATCTGATCACTGAAACCTCAAGATGTTAAACCCACCCAGCAATCTTCTTCCATGACCCCAGCTGAAAGATAAAAAAACCACCTGAACTGACCGTGCATGACCAACAGAATTAATGGATATTTTGACCTTGGTGCTGTGGTCCAATTCAGTTGAGTAGGTCTTTGTCCAGAACACTCCTGTTTTGTTGGTCTGTGGTCAGAACACAACACTGTATTCACATCACAATTTAATTAACAAGCTAATAATAAACATTAAGCAGATTATTTATAAACCGACCAGTTCACAGGCCTAATAGTTTAAATCATGACAGTCATGGCAATAAGTTCAGCAGCACAAATACATCATTGATATGAAACCATGTAACCCTTAATATAAGCTTGACTGTACACTAAACATTGTAATGAAAATATAATTATTGTTTTACAAAAATTTAACAAATCACGTATCAAATACATTTCGTCATTATGGACCTAATTTAACAAAATGCACGAATATGCAGTGCAGTAATATAATTAATATCTTACATTTGCAGGTATTATGGAGACAGCAATTCTTTCTTTTCAATATTTGATTCAATCAGACAATTTAAACCTTTCATTCACCAGTGTCATTAACCCCTCTGTTGGCCGTCTCCATACGCAGGTGATCCTGTCCAACAAGGGGCACATCGATGCCCCCTTTTGCCTGGTGCCCCCCACTTCAACCTTAGGTCTGTGCTTTTCCTTCACTCCCAGTGAGGGGATGGTCCCCCCTGGGGCCTGCCATGCCGTGGTGGTCTCGTTCTCGTCCGCCACCTTGGGAGTCTTCATTGAGGAGATCCTCTTCTCTGTGGGGGGGAACCCACAACCCATCAGAATCACTTTCAGGTTTCGTGACATTTTCTTTCACCAACAACAGCCCCATATACATTTTAATTCACTTTTGTTTTTTTGTTTTTATCTTCTCTCAGTTCAACCTTTGAAACTTTCCTCATTTGTTGCAGGGGGTGTGTGATAGGACCCACTTTTCAATTCAATGTGCCAGAACTCGACTTTGGGGATGTCTCATTTGGTGAGAAGCTGGAAGTCATAATCTGTGATTTACTGTAATGCTACTTGGTTAAGTTCTCACACCGATAAAAATGTGTTAAACTGGCCAGAAACTTTTGATATACTACTGTGAACAAACAGTTTTGTGTTATAGTTTATCAGTGCGGAACTTCCAGAGCCTTCCTCGTGTTCTTATTCCCTAGGGTTCCCCCATACTCTGACGTGCTGTCTTACCAACACCTCCTTGGTTCCAATGACCTTTGACCTTCGCATCTTGGGTGATGGCAGCGGCCCACCGAGCATTGCTGCTGGAGACCAGGTCATGGACCTGAACCGTACAGACTGGGGGGCCAAGAGCAGAGGGAGGGTGCGACCAACAGAATTTACCTTGAAACCCAGTTCCGGAAGTATTCGTGCTCAGGGACTTACTGACATTCAGGTAAAACTCAGTAGCTATATTTGGGATAAACACGTTTGTCCATAATTGCTATATGCTATAAGCTTTATAAAACTTGCTCAGCACAAAAAGCATATACAGTACTCTTTTGATTTACATGCACGTTTTTGGTAGAACGTGATTTGATTTTTAATACCATTTCTCAGTTTATGTACCGATCTATTCAATACATTGTGCTCCAGCCAAAAATAATTGTTCACCTCATGCAAGTGTTGGTATCTATTCAGTACTGTGGTACATAGGTGAATATGGTAGTATTTAGTGCTATTCTGCATAGGTGAATACAGTAAATACATTAATGATCACTTACAGGTAGAAAAGAGTTGTAGGGGATTTGTTTGTACAAGAAAGCTGTATCTGCACCTGGCTGTAAATACAGCTGTTTTGTTTGTTTCGGTTACGTTGCAAATCCTTTTAAACACTGCAGTGAAAACAAAGTGTTGTTGTTAGTATTGTCTTGTATAAGCTTTTTTCTGTGTCCCAGTGAAATTTGGGAAGTTGTGTGAGGTTTTTCAATTATAATTTTCCCCATAAGAAATTATGAAATGGCCTCTCAGTTGACACATTTTCACACAGCGTAGCCTTTTCAGGAACCAATTTGGTGCATAAATTGAGGGATAGCCCTATTTACTAAAAATAGGATTGAAATCCCTAATGCAGAATAATAATGAACATGATATTCATGATATGATATTCAACTGTTTCTGAAATGATCACAACAAAATATAAATTAAGTTTAATTTAAGCGAAATAATACAGAATTGTAACCGTCTGAGAACTTTCCTTACACTTATTGGATTCTTCTGTCACGTGTATGACATTGTATTCAAAATGGCTTGAAGCAGGCAGAATTCTTTTGTAGGAACTTGTTTTTCTCAGTTTTCCTTTTGTTTTGAAGTGCTGGAACGCAATCAGCCAGAGGAAAGCCGCTTTCGTCGGCTGCTGTGGCCTCGTGCTCCTCATGTCTTCTCTGGTGCTGTTTTTATGATCCAGCTGACTGTCACTTTTTGTGCTTTTGTCTGTGCTGCTGCTGCTGCTGCTGCTGCTGTTGCTGATGGCTCTTATTAGTGTGTGTCGGTCCTCATCAGCTACAGCTTTCAGCTCTCATGCCTGCAAATGTTCAGGATCGCCGACACAGTCGGGAAATTTGTCATGGGGGAATCACTGCCCTGATGCACCTCCAGCCCTGATGCCGCTGTCTGCAGCCTCCCCGCTCTCATCCTTTCTGGTGACAGCACAGCTGCTTGCCCTTTTCTTTGGCCTGTTACGCAAATGAAATATGCATGAGGTGCCAAGATTTGGGCAGGACAGAGGAAATGAGCTGCTGCAGAAACAGGGAGCCCTCACAGTGACTTCAGCCTTCCTACCACGGCTGAAACTGCTGCCTTATTGTGTGTCCCGGAGATACTCCAGATCGATGAGCAAATTGTCACTTTGACTGAGCCTTCAGTAAAATGTTGATCTGACTATACATAAATGTGGCTGTTTTGGTTGTCATGTGAGCTGTCGACTATAAGGACTTGTGCCAGCAGATTGTGTCTGAATACTGTTTAAATCAGCGGAGACATTGACCATCTTTTCCTTGCCTTGTGTCTTTTACCAGGTGACTCTTTGTTCCAACAGTGTTCAAGTGTACAATCTGGCTTTGGTTGTAGATGTACAGGGGGTGGGTGAAGAGGTGTTGGCCCTGCCCATCCACGCCAGGTAGATTATCCTGAAGTCACCCTCATACAACACACAGGGTCGATCTCATCTCCTTCTCATCTCTTCACCTGTTCAATTGTATTGCATCTCTTCACTTCCATCCAGATGTGTGGTACCCAAAGTGCATTTAGATACTCCTCTGCTGGAGTTGCAGCGATGCTTCCTTAGCTACCCCTACCGAAAGTGTGTGAGGCTGATCAATGATGGAGACCTGCCTGCGTGCTGCGGCCTGCTCTCACAGGTCAGAGCAGGAATTGGGTTCTTCTGAGGGGTTGTGGAGCAGCTCTTTAGGCTGGTTCTGCCGTTCTCTGACAACTTGTTTGTTGTTCCTCTCAACAGGACTTTGAGGAACAGCCTTCCCTTGTGTACTCCAGCTCCCACCCGCGGGGAATCCTCCAGCCCCACGAGGAGGTGGAGATCCCACTAGTACTGCAGGCTAAGACCTTGGGGAAGCTACAGGTGACTGCTCGTGTGGCCGTGTTTGGCAGTGAAGAGCCCCCTCTGGTTAGTATGGAGCAGCGTGCAGGGACTACATGTACAGTATGTTTTGCATGTGCGCTTTCAGCTGGTGAAGTGTTTGAATGTACTAAACGTTTTATTATTTGCATGTGTGGCATCTTCACTTTCAAAGTGCATGTCAGAATTAAGTTCTAAATAGTATTTTTTTCGATACAGATGAATATATTGGACAAATATGCCCTTATGTCATTTTTTTTGTTTTTAGTGTAGCTGTGCTTAGCTGAAACTGGGCTGCTGTAATAATGTGAAGGACACGAGGAAGAACTTATATTGCTATCATTTTGACACCGTCCTACTGTTGTCTGCTGTTCCCCCACGTCACCCCCACAGGAAGTGATCCTGTCGTGCACTGGAGAAGGTCCTGTGGTTCATGTGACTGTCACAGCGGTCAACTTTGGCAACATACCAGTCCTGACGGACGTGTCTCGGACAGTGCAGCTCCTCAACCAGTCCCCGATCCCGGCCTCCTTCCAGGCACAAATGGTGCGTACTGCCACGTTCTGTCATATACCTGTCGGCTCAGATTCCTGAAAGGGGAAAGTCATCTTTGAGGTTCTTTTCTTGTTTTGTTCAATCTAACCCTCCAATCTTAGATTCTCCATGCTGGTCCATTCATTTTCGCACATAAAGTGATTAATGAAGCGGCGGATTTAGTCTTTGCTCAAGTGCTGCTTTTGGTCACTAACTGTGGCGAGTCGAAAGATACCTGTGCTAATCTGGCAATGCCTGTAGCTGGTAACTGTATGGTGAGCTGCAATTTCCGCCAGGCTTTCAGCCTCTTGACTCACCAGTTTTCTTTAGCGGCAAAACCAAATAAACACATGCACAAGTATTCTGGTTCCAGAAGGGTGTCCATGCATACCAGAATAAATGTAGGTGAAGAATTTTTCAAGGAGAGGACAATTAAACACTTTGGTCATCCACATGTTTACTGGGGGAACTTCAGGTGGTGATCAAAGCATTAAAAGAGGACCCTTTAACAGTCTGCTGTACTGAAAGCAAAGAATTCCCCCCAAATGTATATAAATAAATTTTGAGAAAATGTTGAGTTTAATTTGTTGAACTGAAACTTGATTACCTTCACTTGGAATTATGTCATAGTAACTGCATAGGAATTGTTAATTCTTTAGTTCGGAACCCCAGAATCTCTGGGTTATGAACCGTTGCTTTAGCAGGGGAGCAAAATTAGAAGACAAATCTTTATTTTAGAAACTCTCTGACACTCTGAGAAGTCAAGCTGCTCCTGTATTTTGTCTCAAGGAAGTTCCGAGGGACTTGAAGTACTTAGAGTCTTTTTCTCAGTGTAATGTACTGCTGGGGGTCAATACCTTCAGACACAGTCCTTTCAGCAGCTCATACACCTTACAGCAGGGGGTGGACAGGAGGCCCGTGGTTTATGGAGGAGGAATGTAAAGGTGTGACACTAATTTAGATTCATTTAGATGAAGACCAGAAGTTAAAAAGAACATTTGGTAGTGCAGACATTTCAGATTTAATATTGCACTAAAGAAACCATGTGGCACGGTGGCACCGCAGGTAACACTGCACCTCACAACACCTGGGCTGTGGGTTCAGGCTTGGGTTTGATACCAGCTCAGTCTGTGTGGAGTTTGCACATTCTCCTTGTGTATTTGAGGGGTTCCCCCACAGTCCAAAGAGAGAGATGGTTAGATAGAATCACTGTCTGAAATTCCAGCCTACCGCATCCCCGATAAGAACAAGTGGTCAATGAAAATGTGTGAGTGACTAGAAACCAAATTGCCACAGATTTATAAATTGTTCCATTTTAAACCTATAGAACTAATGGAGTTTGAATCAACTGATGAGATTAAAGACCTATAATGCACATCTGATCTGGTTATGGAAATTCTGTCATGCCACATTTTCCATCTTAAGTGAAAGTTCCTGGTTGTTGGGCCCCTTCTTCTCTGTCTGCCTGCTCAACCTTTCTCTGAAGGAATCCAGAATTCCCTTTTAGTTAAAGGCTCACAGCCAGATCCAAATCGTCTGTTAACAGACAACAGATGATGTCATGTCTGACTGAAAAACCCTTTATCCACAGTACTTACCCATTGTTTTGTTTTGCTCCCAATTTTTGATCTTTGATCTTTTTCAAACCACCTTCCGGCTAGCACCTAGCTACCAACTTCTTGTATATAGTGGTAATTAGATAACATTTTGCTACTGAAATAGAAAAAAAAAATCTATTTGATACTCAGTACTTAGCTAGTACTGAAAATAATCCCTAATCTGGTTTTAAGATTGTTATATTGTTGTGTTTCTTGCCTTTGAATTATCCAGCTTTTTTAAGTGTCTGAACAAATTGTGTATATGCTTGAATTGGGTTAATATAATTAACATTTGAAGAATGCATGCATATGTTAATATTTTTTTCCTGAATATCCAGAGAGAGCAAATCTAATTCATGTAGATGGTATTGTATTTTTAATGAATATTTCAATATCAGGCAGCACTGACAGTCCCAGAAATGTGCATGTCATGTATATAAATTTTGAGAATTAATGCTAGTTTACTTTTAAACCTTCCCTGATGTTAGGTTGGGAGTAAGTACATTTAGAGGCAGAATCTGCAGCGTAAAGGTCCCCGGTTGAGGGGTTTTCAGGGAGTAGTTTCAGGAAGATTTTAGAATTTTTTTTTAGCCTGAAATATTAAGGCAGGGTCACGGTGGTCTGGAGCCTGGCTTGGTAGCTCAGAGTGTTGCACTGGGCAGGGGGGACTCCTGATGGGATGCCATTCTATCACATGGTAGCCACACACTTTCACAAATTTTGGGCAACTTAGTCACCAGTTCACCTCAAACCCGTCATTGGACTGTGGGAAGAGCACGACGCTTGTGGAGGAAACGACCCAAAACATAGCACTGTCCTGAAAACAATGATCAAAATACACTCCTATACCACATTGTGTATCAACTGCACAAGGTTTCTGCATTTTAAATTCAATTCTTAAGTCAAAGTTTCCAAGACTAGTGTGTTTGGCCTGTGTAGAGCAGAAGCTTGTTAAAGCTGAATTAGGCTGTAAAAAATTTGTACTTTATCCCTCAGTAATGAGCAGTTTGACTGGTATGCAGACATAATTTTCAGACATCCTCTAGGAGATACACGGGAGATTGTGAGCAGAGCTGCCACACTGTGGTACGGCAGGCTGTCTCGTGAGCTGCAAAAACTGTTTTTTGGTAATCTGTTCGGCGGGATCACTTTGCAATGGGTGGTTTGTGAGAAAGGAGCACATGGACCTCGCCGGTTTTCGCATTGGCTGGTATTAAAGCAGAAGAACAATGGGAGATGTCGGACGCTTTAATGAGCACAATTCGTGTGCTAAATTATTAATGATAGATTCCCTAGTAAGTATATTAAGTGTAGGTCTGTTCTGACAACTCATTTTTATGTAGATGAAACATCTGCTGTTCTCTGCAAGATGTGCTAGAAGGCATCTCTAAGGGCTCTGTTCAACCCATGGGAGCCCTCGCTGTTGGCAGAGTAAGCTTGGTACATAAGACAGTCCTTATAAAATAACATCCAAATTAAAGGCTTGGAGTGTTTTAAGGAACCAACCCCAGGGATTACGGAATTTCAGGACCTCAAAAAGAGCTATGTAAATAACAGTTAATTAGACTGGGCTCGGTGTTTTCTGTCAATATTACTTCACCAAAGACAAAAGCCAGGAGTCGAGTTTGGATGCTTGACGGTGCCCTGTCATCAGTTATTGCCAAAGCTTCTTGGAACTTTGAGGATGACGTCTGGAGAGGAAGGGCACGCGGCTTCGAAGACCTGCCCTGGGGACTGTATGACAGATAGATGTGATGCTAATTCAAACAGCCCCATGGTGCAAACACTGCAGCTAAAAATATCTTAGTGTAGGCAGATCTGTACATTTAATCAACAGTCTTATCAAAAAGACGATGAGTCATCACATTTTTTAATTACGCTGGCTTGTTATGAATAATAATCATGTTATGGATTCCTCGTGTTTACGTGTGGGGCCTTCCCCTTGGAGAGTGATGGTGCTCTGGCACAGACCCACATGCTAGACCCACATGTACAGCACATTTAACTGTTTTTTGCTAGTCCATACAGTCTGAGGAGGTGGGGTGGGTGGGCTCAGAATAGCTCCTGTAATGACGTACTTGAGTCATTTAATATAGTAATACATTCAGTGCAATAATATTGCCTGTTACGTATCATATGTCAAAATAAAAGATACTCTTATTTGGCTGCTGATGTCCCATGAAGGTGACATGAAGTCATTGAGGTCTCTAAAGCTCTTGCTCAGGTCAGTATTTACCATGATTTTGCTCACCCTAGCTGACATGTTAATATGAGGGGAATGTCGATCTGTCTCACTGCCTGCCATCAGTGACTGTTTTCCCAGTAACTTTGAAGAACTGAGAATGGTCCTTTTAAGTATTTAAAAGAGCAGAGTTTCTTTCCTTCCTTTTTTCACTTTGCTGTGTTTAATGGTCTTTGCTGTACTTAACTTATTGAGGGGGAGTTTACTCTACTGATAAAGGACATTGGTGCAGTTGAGGATGGTGGGTAACAGGAGGTAAGCGTAATCTCCTCCTGGCACCCATACATCATGTACGGGGGGGTGCCATCAATTCTTGTTTGTAGCTTTATGTTTGTTTGGATTTGCACTTATTTTGTTTATACTGTTTTTGATAATACGACAGACTGTATTACCTGGGTTATTATTTTAGGGTAAAAAAATGAAAACACCTTGGATGTCAGTGCAATGATAAGTAGGGATATAAATATTCTTATATGAATGGGAAAATAGCTTGTTCATTGGTGGATTTTTACTTAAGCAGTAGTGTCTTTGGATCTTCTTACGCTTGTATGCTCTAACCTTTTTGGCTTTTGCCTTAAATTATGTACTGTGCTTATTTGTACAGGTGTTATCCTGTTATATTGATTATTAGTTCTGTTGCCAATAAAAATAAAATGCAACAGTTTCACACTGGATTAAATGCTCAGTACCTTTGAGTTTGTGATCCATTACTTCTTAGTCAGTGGGTTGTCAGGTGAGCTTAAGCTATATAGTTATTGATGAGAGGGACAAAAGACTGAAGCTCTGAACTGGAAATGTATAATTTGACAAGGAGGCAGAAAGATGTTGTACTTCAACACCTGTCAAGGTGGCTGCTGTGAATTGGGTAAAACTACCTTTGTTTCTCAGGTGTGCAGCAGGTCCCAGTTCCGTGTGGAGCCCTTTGAGGGTGAGGTACCCCCAGATGGGGAGCTGCAGCTGAGGCTGGTGGCTCACCTGGACGACACAGCCCACTTCCAAGACAAGCTGCACCTGGCCATCCTCCACAGCCACACCTGCAGCATCCCCGTCTCGGCCAGGGGAAAGGGCACAACCATTGTCAGCAACCGGCCCTTCGCTCCCCACCTTGACCTGGGAACCCACTTCAGGTGTAGCTCCTCTGAGTGTGTGTTTTGTGGATGCAGGGGGCTGTATTCCTCTCACTGTGGAGCAGTGGTGC
>UFQX01001409.1:28643-50991 GCA_900497675.1 Arapaima gigas | reverse complement strand
CACTGAAAATACAGATCAGGTTAGTGGCAACTTTTGTTTCTTTCTTTGCTTAGGCACCATCCAGGTTCTCTATCCAGGTTAGCACCTTTGTTTGTATCNCTTTTGTTTCTTTCTTTGCTTAGGCACCATCCAGGTTCTCTATCCAGGTTAGCACCTTTGTTTGTATCTACTTGTATATTGTATCACGTGTGTCTTGTATCATACACTGAACGAATTATAAACCACCTATTTCACTATTTTTGTGTGGGCTGCTTGTTGTTTATGCTCCCACTCCGCCGCCTAGACAGGAGTCAGTAGTGGGGGCGTAACACTAACCTGAGATTTGGTGTTGAGCGTGACTAATGTTTTTAACTGTCATCACTAACCATTAGCAGCAAAAGACTCCACACGGTCTTTTGATTTCTATCTTTGAGGTTTTGACTCTCTGGTAATGGTCACAATGATAAGGTAACAGTCTAATAACATCACGGCATTTAAATAACAACTATTATTGCCTGGATTCTCCATCAGCACGTCGAATACATAAATTACAGAATTTATCAATTTAATATGAGTGACAGGCCACTAAATTACTGTGACCATTACAGAAAGAAAAAAGAAAAACTACTGCATCAGTACTATTTCTACTACCATGAATTGTGAAGAGCTGAAAACAGTCATCTGCATTTTGTGCTTGGCACAAATAACAGTTTAAGTGTGGCTGCATAATGTCCAAAATTTGTTCTGCCTCATGAGTAGAGATTCAATCCTCCATCTTTCGTTACAGACAGAGAAATGTAGCGGTCATGCATTCATCATCCTTAACCGCTTGTCCAGGTCAGGGTTGCAACAATCCATCCAATATCCCAGACTCACTGGGCAGTAGCTAAGAAACTGCACCCCGAATGAGATGACAGTCCGTTGTGCGACAGCTACACACATTCACACGCTATGAGCAACATAGAGTGTCCGGTTAACCTGAAACACATGTTTGGACTGTGGGAGGAAATCAGAGCATTCAGTGAAAACCAACTGAGCTGGATTCAAACCCAGGCCTGAACAGCCCAGGAGGTGCTACTTGCCATCTACATGTAGGGGTCAGCAGTAGCATATTAGTCTTCCATATGTGCCACAGTTACTGCATGCATTTCCATTTTTTTTTTCAAATTGATCGATCACATTTATCTATTTTTAAATGAGAAACCGCAGGCAGGAGCTACATTGACAAAATTCCATCACATTTAATTATCCAAATGAACTGTGTCTATGGGGAGCTGCTGGTGGCTCGAAGGAACACCAAAAGAGAAAAACAAACAGCTTCAATGTACTAACTTCTAGTGAGTTTTGTAAAGCTCTATTGTATGTACAGAATTCACAGAATGTGCTTTGTCAGTATAAGCCTTGCATTGTTGTCCATCCTTTTCAGGTAGACCTCAGGTTAAATATATATGGGGTTTGTTCACATTTTTTTGCATGGTGACATTTCACGTAAGATGCATGAACACCAAAAAGAATCAACCAGTTATCATCACCATGCATGAAAATGAGACATGGCAGCAAAACAAAAAAAAAACAAATTTTCCACAGAAACTTTCTATGTTCAGTCATAAATGTTTTGAAAGTTAAAATAATTAGTAATGACAAGCTGCCTAAAATCTCTAAATGTTTCTGGGATAAATTTACCACCAAGTCTCAACAAAGAGATCAAGCACTAAAGTTTCAGATTTAAAACAAAAATTTTTTTTGGAGTAACGTCTTAAGGCTGAATATGACATGGCTCCCCTAATTGACAAATAAGGGCACTGTTACCTTGGAAAACAAAACTCAAAACATTTTCTTGTTTGATTACAAACAGCCCTCTGATCCCAAATGCAATCAAATATTATTTCAGGAAACAGTGAATTGTTAATATTAATTCTTTTAACTCTAAAAAAACTAAATTGAGGATCATTTTAATCCATCTTACCAAAATGATTTTTGGTCAACCAGCGTATACAGAACAAAAAGTTAACATCAAGGTGACGGAAGGAGAATTCGGAGATCATACACCAGTGGTGGACAGAGGCCTAACGCCAATCCTATTAGTCACCGACAGTGGGCTGACATTTGGTTTAAGTCTCTCAGTAGCTTCAGTTTCGAGGAAATACTGGCTTAAAACCATTATGGATTGGTGGAGAAAAACCTAGTATCTTAGTGGTGTTATGACTGATATGGAGCAAAGCAAGAAAGAATTCGAGTTTATGCTTTAACTAAAATGACTAAGCAATTTCAAATCACTAAACACGCTTAAAACTGAGTTATGATGCAGTGACTCCTATTCTGGTAAGAGGTTTAACTCATACATTTGCTGTAAGACCCCAGATAAATGAAGCAAGAAAGCAGGCAGTAAATGTCTTGAGCACTGGGTTTTGGCGTTCCACACTCACACTGTGTTCACTCAGGGTAAACACTATTGGCACAAACGTCAGTGCAGCAGTCACAGAAATGCTACAAGTAACCACTCTAGGTGACCAAAGAAAAGCCAAGAACCAGAAAGTACAATGTGTGATCTTATGTTTAGCATTTATATTAGTCTTGGGTGGTCTCTGTGGACATGGTTACACAGATTTCCTGTTCCTCAACGTGTACTAGACAATTTCATGAGTGCAGTGACGTCCATCAAGTGCATTCAGGTCATATTTACAGGAAAGGCTTTGAAATAACAGAAATAATGTTACATAAAGTAATACAGCAATTGCTCGATTTACAAATTTCACCTCTTCCTGAAAACGGTACGTATACCAAAGTTTTGAATAGTGAAAGCTTATTCCTCATTAAGTTAAATGGTGAAAATGATAATGCGTTCCCAGCCCATCCAAAAACCCAAACCAATTTTCCAAGATTTTACTAAAGCACTCTAAAATACCTTGTTACATGCAAGGGATACATAAATGCGTGCAACACATGCCACATGTGCACCCCACCACCAACCACACCAATATCACACACTGCAGGTGTGTACCAACCCCTCTGCTTAAAGTAGGGATTTGTTGAGAGTAGGCCAGTTGAGTGACGTGAATGAGAGACAGACAACGACCTTGGACTCTATTTTCCAGAGTTGTTTAAGTTCAGATCCCTTTTTCCCCAATCCCTTGCTGTACAAGTTTAAAATAAAGAATGAAAGTCTGCATCTATGTCTCCTTTTGTTCCACCAACCAGTGCATTTCTCATAACCATTAATGGGGATGTTTCTAGGCAGTACATTTTGGAAACAAATTGTGTTTTCCTTAAATCAAGCAGATAGCAAGGAACATTCAATAATGAAATATATGTTAAAAAATAAGTAGACAACAGTTTAAAATAAAAAACAGGGAAATTTACTGTAACAAATTGTTAGTGTCCAAGAACAGTTCAATATACAGAGGAGAACAGTTGACTGTGAGTTGTGGTTAGTGGAAGAAGGAGAAAGCTTGGCAGTCATTCTCCTAGTGTATGCATTTTTTTAGCCTTCTGACCTTCTTACGCTTACATTTTTTTTGACAAGCATTTCTACTTTTTTGGCCCCATTTTGCTGGATTCCACTTTGCTTAGGAGATTAAAATGGAGATGCTGCACAAACACATAGCAAACATGAGAGAAAATAACAGGAAACAGTTGAGTAGTGATAACTAGTTTACTCACTGTACTTCTACCTCATTTGTGATTTGTTTTTCTACACTAATTTTTTACTGGAAATTCAAAATTTGGTATGAAAAGCCAAGAGTATTATGCCAAAATTACGTGAGTTTGGAAATCGAGAGCTCCCTGCATTTATATCATTGTTCTGATATGTTAAATTATATTTCTGGTTTCCTAATTTTTTACTTTGAAATGGAGTAAAATGAAACAGGCAGAACAAGGAAACCCAACAATTTGCATAACGGAATCTTGTTCTGCAAAAGACTGAAGATCTTATAGGAGATACTTTAGGTCACAGAGCCTAAAGTTCAGGACAAACTCCTTTGGCTGCCATTTTCAGAGAATTTTAAGTTTTCTTGTTGAGATTTGTGCCAACTGTCAGTTTTCAGCACAAAGCTACAAACAGAAGCCTGAACATGTATTTCCACAGGTTGTATAGAGGACAGAGCTACTGCTGCGCACTGAAAAAAACTATAAATCCCACCTCCTACTGAAGTACCCTTGAGCAAGGTACTTCCCCGAAGTTTCAGTATTGCAGTAAAAAAACAGTTGTATAAATTATTAAATCATTACAAGATGCTAGAGAGAAAAATATCATAAGTAAAGAAATAAAGAAATATTTCAGCTGGTATTTTGATTTTGCAGCATAATACACGTAGTTGTACACGTTAAGTTTAATCTAATATACATTCAAGGAACTGCAACATTTTTACCCAAACCGTACCACCAAATATGTGTTTGCCTACCTACACAACAGTCAATTATATTCACTACGCTTTATTGTTTACATGTATCATTATTATATTATTCATTTGCTTTTATGGTATACACTGGATTTTTACTTGGGAAATAGTCTTCTTTTTAGTATAGTATTAGTATACTTTGTGAGGGGCAATGCCAACTGATAGAGCTGGATTAAACTTAAGATCACCTTAAACATAAGGGCCATGACTCTAAAATTTTCCATCCTGTAGACCTTCGGAGTGTTGCACAAGTGGATTTCCCTTTCAGAAACCCAAGAACCTTATGTTTGCACCTTAGCAAAACTCTCCATTTCCACCATTCCTAGGACATTTTGTAAATCACATAAAGCCACATTTATTCCTCTATAATGAATAAGAATGGCAGTGGATTCTAAAGTGGTTCAAAACCCAGCTGAAGCCAGACTGTGGTCCCGAAGGCACTGAACCTCAGTTACTTCACCAAAATGTTTAGGTATATTAATTTTTTAATTAGCAGATGAAATGTTGGCCTTTGGTCAGCAGTGCAGGCCCAGATCCATGACTTACAGTGACTGGATTGTAAACCACCAAATTGCAGATCACATAAGTACATTTATCAGTTACCACTGGGAAGCAGTGCTAAAATAACTGCAGGATAAAGCATGGATTACAGCATGTGCCCAATAACTCAAAGCAATAGTTCAGTATTATTCATCATTGGCTTTCCTCTCTGTTTCTTCTCACTGTCTAATTTAAATATAGTGTTCCCTCCATCAAAGTGCTTTAACAAAAACATGTCACGTGCAATTCTGTGTTTAAATTTCAACTTAGAGGGACAGCCACTGCAAGATTCTTTTAAACGTAGCTCAAAGTTCATATGAACCCTCCAAACAGACCACCTTGAGCTGCGTAAGTGGAAAAGTGTACAAATGCAGGAAAAAATAAAGTGTGCATATTTAAATGCATGTGCCTAATTTGAATTGGCCTTTTGCTTTGCAGCACATCAGCGACTATAAGGCACCGTTAAAGTCTGTTCTTTGTTTGCAGAAGGTGCCTCATCTTTGATCAATTATTTATCGTGTGCTGTATGGTGGAGCGTGTCTAAGGTGGGCATTATTTAAAAAATAAACGGCCCCTAGCAGCGACGTTCGCTGAATCACGCACTGGCACAACAGAGGCGCTCTCTGTGGGGGATCCTAGGGAGCATCTTACTTTAACCAGGATAGTATTTTTCACGCAAGCTTATATGGACGCCTTCTCAAGAACAGGTCCAATGACAGCAGTCTGGTACGAGCCTGCGGGAGAATCGCACCCTCCAAATGAACAACGGCACGAAATCCTCCTGCAAATAAACCCACTTCCCTCCTGGCTGCATATCGAAATGCAAAAAAATATCAGAAGGTCCCCGTTTTATATATATATATTTTTTTACCTTTTGTGAGCTGAATGACTGCGTCCAGTGGTACAAAACAAGCCTGTCTTTGGAGAAGGGTTTTGGTTCTATAGCGGGCTCTTGGCTCTCCTCTCCGTCCGCGATCTTCTCGTCTTCGTCCATGGCCGATATTGGCCACCAGCTACAGTTGGTGGGGGTAACGTTGTTGGAAGACGCCATGACAGAGGGCTCGTGTGCGTGTGGGGGAATTGTAAAGACAGACAGAAAAGAGGGAGAAGGAGAAGAAAGAAAAAGAGGGGGAGCGGGAGGGACGGAGAGAGAGAGAGAGCGAGAGAGAGAGAGAGCTGGAGGGTTCAGCACCACGAACAGAGCATCATCCTTCAATACCGCAGCATGGCCATCGAGCGACTCCTCCACAGCAGATTCCTCACATCGATGTAGGATGAATACAAAAACACCAGCGTCACGGAACTGCGAACTGCAGCCAATACACGTCCACGCGCCGCTGCAATACACACAAATGAAATACGTGCGAGCGTCCGTGCGCGCGCTCGCGCGGGTGTGTGTGTGTGTGTGTGTGTGTGTGTGTGTGTGTGTGTGTTACATCACAGGGCAAACATGCGCTGTGGAAGCTCTGTCCTAAGGGGCGGGGTTGGCTGGAAGGGCAAGGTCAAGTTCACCGTTTCAGTCTCCAGCTCCATCACAAAATATGTCTTTGTTTATCTAATATGCAGCCGTTATTATACACGGTTCAAATACAGCAAGAGGTCTTTCCTCAAGTGAATAAATCCAGGGTCAGAAGACCATGGAGAGCAGTGGCAAATAATTTCAAGCAACATCACTGTAAAAGACAGATATGTACAGTGCCTTGCAAAAGTAGTTAAACCCCTTGAAAGTTGCCGACACCGCTCTGATCACAAACTATATCCTTACACATATTTTTCCAATTGCTGTTTCTACTGTAAACTCATATGATCTAACACTACGTCGTCAGAAGCAAAATAAGTTATTTTTTGCAGATATTTTAAAGAAAATGAAAACCTGAAATCTGTTGCTTAAATACCTGGGCTCCGGAAACTCCAGGTTTACACAAATGGAAAAATAGGTCGCTAAGAAGGACACAATTTCCAGCTAAATGGTTGCTCTAAATTTCCTGGAGGGGCTACGCGTGACGGTGTGACGGTGTGTGACCACCCCGCAATGAATGGGCATTGCATTCAGTGGTAGTTTCATTAGCCTAGAGCCCAGTGATGATAATGATGATGTTGGTGGTGGTGGTGAAGCCTATTATTATTATTATTGTTGTTGTTGTTGTTGTTGTTGTTGTTGTACATTCTGGAAATAAATGTATGAAGATATGAAAAACAGAAATCAAAGATCAGTATTAAAAATTCCTTCAATAAAATATTCAGCTGCAGTATTTAACTAAATTGGCAAAAACTGTAAACACTGGGTCTAAATGTGTTTATTTTGAGATACTTGAACTTCAAAGACTTATTCTTTGTATTAAAGTTATAAGGCTGCTGAAAAGGGACAAATATGACATAGGTTTGTATAATTATGTGTTATTATTCTTACTCCTGCAGCACACCAGTCCAAAATGGGTGCTGAGATTTGGTGAATGAAACTAGCACACTGTTAGATACCACGGGAAGGTAGAAGAAGTCCTCCAGTCCTGGAGGTGTTTCAAACAAACGCCGCATGTTAGGGACACCTACACACAAACACACCCTACATATATACACCCATAAGAAATAGTGAAAATCATTAGATACAGACCCAAAGAAAATGTTCCCTTTTCATGGTGCTAAATGTCGTTATCATTCGGCAGCCAGAAAACAATAAATACTCCACTCCCACGATTCTCCTCAATAAGTGTCTTATAACGAGACGTGGTAACAAATAAGCAGCGCTGTGTTAAGTGAGGCCTCGTATAGTGGGATCCCCCGGTATACAGTAAAAACACGGTGTGTAAACTGGTTCTCCGACCAGCAGAGCGCGCTCCAGCTTTACTGGTTTACTGTGGGTAATTTTACTACGATGTCGTGCAATTCCCACATTTCACCAAGTTTCTAACATCCATCCAGCCATCCATCCGCTTTCAGTAACCGCTTGTCCTGCTCAGGGGTGTGGAGCTCATAAACACTGGGGGCATAAGGCAAAGAGTGGATAACAATCCGAAAAGGACACCAGTCCTTCGCTGGCTAGCCACACACACACGCACACACATTATAGTGGCCAGTCATTTTGAAACACAGGTGTTTGGACTGTGGGAGGGAGCCCACGCAGACACGGGATGAATGGGCTCAGTTTCCTACAGTGTCATAAAATATACAAATATACAGTTTTGTATATTTTTGTTTTTCAGCAGTAGTCGCTGTTTACACTGACAGCTTGGCGCTGCCATTTTACCGAAACGTGTCCGAAATAAGCTTTAAATATGTCACATGATCGCTATAGTTATCGTACCTTTTAATGTACGTACTTCAGAAACGTTCCGTTTATTAAAATCTTTATCAATATTTGCTCAGTTCGAAGCGATATTTTTTGCTACAACCTAACAAATATTTCCACTTTTGGCAGAATGTAACAAGATTATTTTAAAAGTATCCAAAGTCTGATGTTTTTCAAATATTAATTTTGGAGTCAACTCAGCGAACTCGTCGTGCTGGTAATAAGGAACCATGGGCTACAGCAGCGGGTTCAACCCTCTTCTTCTCTCTTTTCTCGCAAGGGGCTTGAGCCAAACTGCGTGGGAGGAGAAGGGCCTGAAAGCCACACGGCGCTGACCCGCACGGTTTCATACCCTAATTTGGGGGGGTTTTAGGATAATAACTCAGTAGAAGTGCCTGGCAAGGCAGTGCGTCTGTGCAAGAAAAGTCCTTAATGCACATCTTCACCTGCTCTTTGTAAAAAAATTTTTGCCCCAAATCATATTTTCATTTTACTATTTTTTTGTGTGTTGTCTGATAACTCGGACGACTTTATTACACATATATGTTTATACATCCACATTTATTCAGTTAGATGCTTTTCTCCAAAGCCACGTACAACATTTCGGTCAGACAGTAGTTTTAGAAGCAGACACTAAATATTATCTAACTAGACAACATCATCTAAATGTTAGTATATTGTTATTTGACGGCGGTCCAAGAGAAACCTCACATCCTCCTCCTTCTAAATATTGGAATGTTATTCGTGAGCCATTCACGTTAAGCATCCCGCTGTAGGGTATAACAGCAGGACCCCGCAGGGACTTCAGGTTAGGATTTCGTGTCCTTAAATATGGTTCTTTCCCCTCGATCTGGGGGGAAAAAAATCAATAAAATGACACCATCCCTGTCATGAACCCGACTGAACCTTTGAACTGGATCGTGATAGTGTCCCATCCCACTCGTTGCTGATCACCTTGAACCACGTTGAAATGGGCACACATCCACGCCCAGCCCCGCAGTGCTTTTTTAAAGTGTCCTGCAGCCGGGTAAGGATTGGGCTGTATTTTTGGAAGCGCGCGCGGATCTGATAGCCTTGTTAGGTCTGTTAGGACATTTCCGCCGGACCTGGCGGGGAGCGCAGCGCAGCGCAGCGCAGCGCGCGGGGACACGGGCGGCAGGGCGCGGGGGACAGGGGCTCTCCTCGCAGCCCTCCTCTCTAACATCGAAAACCCCTGGCAGCTCCACCTGCGAGCACGTCGAAGATGTAACTTGGCTGAAGAAGAAAGAAACAAAGTTCGTTGTCTTCGCGAAAGTACAAGAAACGGAGTGAGGCGTCACGGAGAGCAGAGGGAAGAAGAAGTTCGCGACAACTTGGAAAGTGACGGATGGACAGAGGGGACAGTGTCGGAAAATGCCAGGGCGCACAGGGTTTGAACGACGACTTGTTTTTCTTTTATGAATTAAACGCTTAAAATGTGCTGCCAGTGGAGACACGTTCGAATAAACATCGCGGATTTGACAGCCTGTGCAAGTTAAATACATTCGAAAGACGGAAAATCCCACAGCGCTTCAGTTGTCACCGTAGCCGGCAGTTCGCGTCAGGAAAAGCGCTTCTGAGATCGTTTTTGGGAGACATTTGCGCGCGAAGCTTAGGTTCCCGGCGGGGTTCGCTGTGTGTGTGTTCCGGTGAGGATGAGTGGGGGTCGGTTCGAGTTCGACGACGGAGGAGCTTACTGTGGCGGCTGGGAGGGCGGCAAAGCCCACGGACACGGCATCTGCACGGGGCCCAAGGGGCAGGGCGAGTTCTCGGGTTCCTGGAACTATGGGTTCGAAGTGGTTGGAGTTTACACCTGGCCCAGCGGTAACACGTACGAGGGCTACTGGTCTCAGGGCAAGCGCCACGGTCTCGGCGTGGAGACGAAGGGACGTTGGGTCTACAAAGGAGAGTGGACCCATGGCTTCAAGGGCAGGTACGGGACGCGCCAGAGCCAGGCGAGCGGCGCCCGCTACGAGGGCACGTGGAATAACGGGCTGCAGGACGGCTACGGCACAGAGACCTATGCGGATGGAGGTGAGAAGAACACTCTTCAGCACAGTTATCCAACATAATAAAACCAGCAGATGACGTGCATGCCCTTATGTAGGCACTCATAAATCATTCAGTCAATTCCTTTGTTCGTTTTGTATAACATCCTGGAAGCTACTTGTCTGAATGGAATGCAGATTCTTTAAATGACCAGATAATGGAAGTTGCTGTCTGTCTCTGCATGCTTGGAGAAACTGCCAAGAAAGATTCTCCAGAGATTGTTTTTTTTTCCACTATTTCTGAGTTTTTAAGTTGAAATGGAATCCAACTCAGTAATTTCCAGGATGAGGAGCAGGAACAGTGTGTATCAGACACCTATTCAAATGTCCATGTTCATCAAGTGGAATGAGCCTTCAGATGAGATTATGTTTTGACATCTCATTGTTTTTATGAAAGCAGCGCTCACAGAGACATGTAAAACATGTGGCCTTGGTTTGGCTGGCAAGGTGCTTCTGTTTGCAGGTGAAACTGTGTTGCTGTGTTGAAGCAACAGCCTTATTTTACTCAGGAATGCATAGTTCATCTTCCAGCACTGTCCTGCACATCAAGTCAGGACAAATTTACAACTGATTCCTTTAAATAAAAGAAGTGACTTGGGTGTTAAGTGGTAAACGGTGGAACCGTATGCGTTGCCACAGATGGCCCTTGGTCTCCTGCCCATTGCTAGGGAAGGCTCGCCAGAGAGAAGTGGCTGAGGCAGGCAAATTGAAGGTGTTAAGACTGAAAGAGCTTCTGTCATTTGTGGTGCTGAAAATACTGTGTTCAGAATTGAAACCAGATCAGTATACAATACATATTTTAAGTGTACATTGAGGCAGGCTTTAATGAAACTGTCCTTTAATCCATCATTAGTCCATTAATCATATATCTGAGTGACGCTGTAACCCAATTTAAGTGGGAAAAAGCTAAATAATGTGTCTGTCCTTACAATTGTTATGGATAACAAATATAAATAACACTGAAGTCACTTAATAGTATTCATCTGAGCAGAAAAAGATCATCAGCTACCACAATGCGAACTTGACATTCTCCACAAGAGGAAATGGAGTTGAATACTATCTTCACATGATGATGAGAATGTCCATAGATAGAAAAATTTGGCCAGATGTAACTAAATCTTTCAAAAAATGTATGTTGGGAAAGCCCTCAGCGACATCTGATCCTATTTCCCATTTGGATGCTTCTCACAGGAATTTGTAAGACTAATCAAGGCACCAGAAGGTCAGAAACGTTGCCAGAGATCATGCAGGAGCAGACACATTGGAGTTTGTGCTGGGTGCTGTTTTTTAATCAGACACATGCCATGATTTGGGCTACACTAGACCTGGGAAAGACATGCAGTTCCCTCATCTAAGCTGGCTTTCCAGTCACAGTGTGTCACAGCTCAGTCACATACATGATTTTAAAATGCTGCAAGTTTTAGACATTAAAGAGTCACTGAAGAAGGGAAAAGAACCAAGACTGCATGCATGTGTTTCACTATGGGTAATTCTGAGTCACCAGTTAGCCTGAAATATTGTTGCTTGGACTGTATAAAGAAATTGAAAGGAAGAGATTGCAGTAAAAACATTTTTTAAATTGTGCACAAATCCCTTTTGTTGATTAAGTCTCCCTTCTTGGGGTATTTATTGTACAAGATGGTACTGTTGTTGGGCAATGATAATAGGGTGGTCCTGCTCTCAGTGCATTCGGCACTGACTGTAGTGTTCCCAGTGGCTGAGTCATCAGTTTTGTGACAGTGGTGATTGAAATGGTGCAGCATTGTGTGGTCTGAACATAATAATAGTACAGGGTATGTCTTTTTAGCTCTGACTGTCTCTCAAGGAATGACAGGATTGCAACATGCATCATGTTTCTTCATATGACAATTCATATTATTGTTTTCCATATCAATGTCACATAAAGCAAACAACTTAATTGAAATTACAGCTAATTCCAATGTAATTCAGTTGCTGAGAAGCTATAGTTATTCACATTTACAGCTAGTCTATAAAGGAGGTAACATTTTACAACTTCTCCGATAGTAACAGATTTACATCAAGCGAAACATATTAGCTTCTTTGATTTCAGTGAAACAGTTGATAAAAATTATTTTAGATGTGGGTTTACAATCCTGGTGCAGTTGGAGAGCTTACCATCCTAGTGTGGATGCTTGGGATTGAGTCTGTTACACAGTTCCCTTTGTCTCAAAATGTTTATTCTTTATTTTAAACATTTTCTGACGTGTGGTCCTTAGACTGGTGGTGTTATGTGGCGTGAATCTACAGGATGACTTCTAATTAATCGATCATGTTTTGCCAAATCCTTCAGCATATGATGCATTTAAATATTTGATGCGTTTGGTGCTATTTTTGCTATTAGGTCAAGCAGTAACTGATTTTCTGTATTTTTAGCTAATTTGAATAAATACATAGATAAAATAGGTCACTACATCAAGTAGTGGTGCTTCATATTCTATGAAATTCCAGTACAACTGATTAGCACTTTGAGTGCATTCAGCCACTGATCCTTGTCAGGATTGTAGTGTCCACAGCCTGTCCCAGAATCAATGGGCACTAGACAAGTTTATCGCATAGTATTCTCACACATTCACTCACACTTTTACACACATCAGGCAATAACCATAAACCAGTTAACGTGAAACACATGTATTTAGGCTGGGCGGAAATGGAAGCATCCAAGGGAAATCCACACAGACACAGAGAAAACATACAGACTCCATACACACTAAGTTGCATTTGGACTCACGCCTGAACAGCCAAGGCAACAGCAATACCCACTGCACCACCATGTTACCCTCCTACTAACCTATCCTATCCTATTGAATAGGATACTATATCATAGGATCAAACTTTATTAATAACTGCAGGGAAATTCACCCAAATATAGCAAAATGTATCCTAGAAACAATTATGTTTTTTTTGTACATTTTCAGGCAGAAGCAGTTGTGCTCCAAATACTTATTCATACCTTAATGCTATAAATCAAAGAAGCAGGCAGTATGGACACCAGATGCAACCTAAGTTTTCGCATCTACTTTATTTGTATACATGCATTTATATATTTAACTTACAGACTTAATATTGTATGTTGTTTCTGAGAGAAGTGTTAGCAAAATGAATGAATAAAATGCAGCAAATTTTATTTCTAAATCCATATTGCATTTTTCATTTATTATTTTCAACTTAAATTGTTTGGAAACTCAAACCACATCTACATTCGGTCTAACAACTGGTCAGAAGGGTTTTCTCATCTTTGTTGTCTGACATTCAGTTGTTCGTGCAGATATAACATCTTTAGTTCAAACCTCTTCACCAAGCCAACTTGTTCAGTATGGCACGACACTTTTTCTGTGGATAACCTTAAAATAAATTCATCCTGCCTTCCATATGTCATTTTATGACATACTGATGATCATGTAGATGTTTACTACTTTATGGTGTCTTTCCAGGGACTTTCCAGGGGCAGTTCACTGGAGGCATGCGGCATGGCTATGGGGTCCGCCAGAGTGTGCCATATGGTATGGCAGCAGTGGTGCGCTCCCCTTTGCGCACCTCCCTGACCTCCCTGCGCAGTGAGCATAGTAATGGCACCCTGCTGCAGCAAGACATCCCTGTTATAACAGCCACCAATGCTGCTGGCCAGGAGACAACAGTCAGCGCCCCTGCACCTGCCGGTCCCTCCCGTGGGGGCTTTGCCCTCACCTTGCATGTGGACCCAGAGGTGGCCAAACCTAAGAAGAAGGGGCTATTTCGTAGGGGCTCCCTGCTGGGAAAGCTGAAAAAGTCAGAGTCACGCACATCCATCTCCAGCCAGAAGAGCAAGATCAGTTTCCTGAGAAGTGATTCTGCCCTCAGCTCTGCCGCTAGTGATGCTAACTCCACTATCAGCATGGGTGAGGAGAGTGAAGCTGGCGAGGATTTCCCACCCGTGGAGGCTGACATTGATGCCACTACCACAGAGGTCTATATGGGTGAATGGAAGAATGACAAGCGCTCTGGCTATGGCATCAGTGAGCGCTCCAGTGGCCTCAAATACGAAGGTGAATGGTTGGACAACCAAAGGCACGGCTATGGACGCACCACCTTTGCAGAAGGCGGGAAGGAAGAAGGAAAATATATGAACAACATGCTGGTGAAGGCTATGAAGAAGAGGGTCATCCAGATCAAGGGCACTAAGATCAGACAGAAGGTGGAACGTAGTGTGGAAGGAGCCCAGCGAGCAGCTGCCATTGCCAAGCAGAAGGCAGAAATTGCAGCGTCCAGGTGGGGACACTAGTTGATGATTGCATTCATATTTTATATTCTGTGTCCTAGTGCTGTTGATATGTAAGTTCCTGTTTAATGGAAGTGTTTTGCACTTTTCTTGCACTGACAACAGAAGATAGCACGTCACATAAATTGACAACGTTTGTTTCCATCTACATGCTTGCATGGTGAGACCACAGGACCTATAGTGTGCTGGAACAAAGCACTCACTGTGCAAGAGATGGTGAGAAAGGGTGAGGGCCAGAAACAAATGGTTGCTGCAGTGTGAACTGTAGCTGGCAGATGAGGTTGTCCTGGTGACTTGTGGGGCAGTAGTGACAAAGGAGTCTATGGAGAAAAAAGGGGCTGAGAAGATCTCTTTAAACTGATGCATCAGGACACTGTTACAGCATGCAGTTAAAAAGAATAATGCGTTCAGGCATAATGGCCTGTAACTGCTCACACTGTTTTACAAGGTCTTAGGCATAGTTGGTTCTGCACATTACTTCCTAAGTGTTCCTTGTTCACATTCCCTCAGACTTGCAAAAAGCCCTTTGGTATGATTTTCCCCAAAATCATGCTGCCACTTTGTCCAGTTGATTGAATGTCCCAAGCACAAAGTCTCACATACTGTTCTCAAATAGCATAGAACTCTACCAACAGAAGACTTGTGAATGGTTCCATTATCCAGCTGTGTATTGGTTCTTGAAAATACATAGCTGGATAATGGAACCACTTACAAAAGCTGAGGAACTGTTGTTTAGTTCATTAAGAAACTCGCTGGGAAGGTAGGTTCTCATGTCTTTCACTGCAATATTGTGTGATGGTTTCATTTTCCTAATCTGCATTATTCAAGAGCAGCACGTTGATGTCGTGGATAGCACTGATAACTCACATCATGTAGGCTGTGGATTTTGATGTAGGTTCGAATATGGTTCAGTCTGTGTGTAGTTTGCTTGTTTCCCCATGTTCATTTAGGTTTCGTCTAGGTGCTCTGGTTTCTGCCCACGGTATAGAGACACGTGTTTCAGGTAAACTGGACTCTCAGTTGCCATTACTGTCAGTTTTGTAAGTGAATGGTGTGTGTGTATGTGTGTCTGTGTGTGTGTGTGTGTGTGTGTGTGTGTGTGTGTGTGTGTGTGTGTGTGTGAGTCTTGGCCCTGCTATGGACTGGTGTCCAATTCACAACGTACCACTTTCTGCACTGTGCTTTAGGGATAGGCTCTGGACCACTATAACCCTGCAGTGGAAAAGTGGTTAATAATGGGTTAAAGGATGGCTATGTTATTATTTGTTTACTGTATATGTGTAACATTAGCAACATTATAACTCACTGGGAGTTTTCTCTGGGAGTCAAAAATATAATACATGCAAGAAAATACTAAAAAATAGAACATACAGCAGTCTCCTGCTGTCTTGCTGGAAGAAAAACATTTGTTTAATTCCACAACAAAAGACTCTAACCAAACTGCGCTGTGTATGTTGTTTATTAGCACAGTGGTGCTGGGTCCTCCACAAAGGGACTCCATGGGTGCTCTTGGATGCCCTGAAATCTGAAGTCAGTCATTAATAGGGTGACATTTATTTACTCATCATTTAATAACTTAATGTTTACATCACGAGTAATAATGCATCAGTTTACAATTGAAAAGTTTGCAAGACATTTAAAAAACGGTAACTAATTTTATTGCCGCATGCCGTTAAAGAAAATCTTATTTTTATCTCTAAAAAATGCTGTAACATTCATGAGTGATGAAACTTATAGAAAGGCTGTTTGTCTGCTGGCTGCTGCACTGCAAAAACGATTTCAATGTATTTTTGGATTGTGACAGAAAGTTGACATACTGATTTATTCTTTGTTCTGTGTGACCATAAAAGTGACTTTTGTTGATAATTTGGAAGTTTATTTAGTTCATGTTATGACATTTGGTATGTGTGAAGAAGTCAGTGTTACTGGCTAGAACTTGATGCAACTGTTTCTGGAATGCTGAGTGAAGCATTTGTGCTGTTCAGATTTTGTGCAACCCCTTAATCTGCTCTAGATGCCTTTTTCCCCTGTCAAACCACTACCCTTTGTGATACTGCGTAGAGTAATTTTTCTGTTTGTAGAGCCTTCAGCCTTAGCTTCTGGTGGATATCTCTTGTACCATGATCTGAGTCAGCTTTGCAAGAACAGGCCAGATGGGAGGTTCTCCAACCATAATGCTTACCAGCACTACATTTACTCTTGCATCTCCCTACAAGGAGGGAGCCACTCATCAAAGCTACAGCACCTGAAGTTAACACAGTGTTTGTAAGAGTAAACACTTGTAACACTAATGACAAATCACAGAACCTCTCATGGATAGCTGGAAACATAAATATTATACCATGGAAACAAACATTTTGCCGCTCCAAAATCCTCTTATATCATTTGTGCAGACAGGTCGACTCCTGAGCATTCCATTAATAGTCATGAGTAACATCCTGGAGACTGTTTACATCTGGATGTGCAGAGAAAGTGTGGAGACAGGAGTTTATTAGGACCATCCATGTAGTCACAGTTGAATATACAGTAAAGGCATGCATGTTTCTTAGATATAAACTGTCCGGCTCTACAGTGCTTGACCTGCACTGATGTGTGCAAAGGATAAAGCTCAACAGATTAAATGAAAAATCAGTCCATCCATGCATCCATCCATCCATCTTGCCATGGGTTAGGATCACAGCACTCTGGAGCCTATACGGGAATCACTTGTCCCTAGGCTATGAGACCTTACCACGGATGGGATGCCGGTCCATCTCGTTAAATGAAGAATCCTGACTTGGATATCTTTTCACTGGAGACTTTATTGATTCCTTGTGATGTCAAATGACCCATTGTTACAAAGCTATCATAAAGCATATTAATCTCCATGAACATAAAGGAATCTTTAAGTAAAAAATATATCTAAATCCCAGGAATAGTGTATCCCTCTTTTTAGCAAATGCAATAACAGTAAAAATATGGGAGTAGCTGGACCTATACTTTGACAAATGCTGACAAGTTGAACTCAATCGTTTTTAAAATAGGCACCCCCAATTTGCTCACTCAAAATCTAAAATTATAAACGAAACATTCAGTGGATCAGCTGCCATTCTTGACCAGCCTTTCATAGTCATCTGGCTGATTTAATTGCTTTACCAGACTGACCAACAGTAGCAGGATAATTTCACTGTCAGGTGTTATCACACCAGACTGTGACAGACACCAGCTTGTTTCCTTGCCACCGTTACACAGTTCAGCCACAGATGACCCGAGGTGCCTTTGGTGATGTAATCATTGTGTCAGGTGGGGCTTCACAATGGTCAGTTGTGTCACTGTGCATTGTTTTCTGCTGCGTTGTACTTCCAAACCCCTGTGACACAAAGTGGATCAGCTCTGACACAAAGATAGTGACAAGCACAATTAGGCAACATAAAATATCACAGAGCAGTGGTTGTAGTAATATTATGAGTATTGCGTTCTTTTGGGACATGGTTTTTTTTACCATGAGGGAGCAGTAGATTAGACAAATTTCCCATTTAAAACCTCGCAGCTAATAACTGTATGAATGAAGCATAAATAGATGATAAGGGTAGAAAGCAAAAACGAATAGACAAAGGTTAATTGTTTAGCAGACGGAGGCTACCACAGGAACACCCTTGGCCTGGGGACCATTGCATAGGCAGACATGAGACATTCCTGTCAAGAACAGAGGGGTGCCCACCCTGCCGGGAAACCCATCATTGCTATGAAGTCAGGCAGTATAAATACAGCAATGCCCATTGAGAACAAAGGTCTGCATTTGCCCAGCCATCTCTCGGCATTCAGGGCTCAAAGTGCTCCTGGGCCACAGCTGCAATGAGAGACTCCTTGGAGGCCCCAGTGCTGGGTGTAAATGACGCACAGAGGACTGGTGTCAGAAAGAAGGCCTGACTAAATAAGGACAGACACAGGGTTGCTGCGCCACAATCGCATGAGAATGCAACAGCTGAAGGCTCCCTCTTTCCCTTCAGTGGACCAACACGCAGGCATCCCTCACTGGTTTCCACAGCTACCCTCTGCTGTGGGGCCACCTCTCATGTTAGCTACAGCCTGTGATCTTCCTTTTAACACATGCGGTCTTGTCAGTTACTTTGAACTGTGGGTTCACTCTCATTTAAAGGTTTCTAATAAGGCTCAAGATGCTCAGAAAACACACTTGTAACAGGGTCATATCTGTACGAATTTGCATAGTGTCATGATACAGGGGAACTATTTGTATATGCAGAGTTTGCAGTGATCACTATACCCCTGTCCCTGCACGTGTAGGTAGCGCTCTAAAGATTTCTGGTTGCTAAGGCATAAATATGGGTACTGAAGTATGAATTATACGTTGTTGGGGAAGCACTCCTGTCAGGTTTAATCCTGATAAGTAGTAAGCAACACATAAGCCTTGCGTCAGCACAGGTGTCAGGTTCTCCAGTGGATATAAATATAAACATTGCAGCACTCTTAAATGATAGAGATGAGATGGCAGTATAGGCATGTACGACAGCTAGCTGTCACGGTATTTTTGGACTTGTTCTTTTTGTGTGAACACCACCAGCCTGGCATTATAAATGCAATCAGCAAAACTGCTTGTGTTCACACAGCCTGCACTTTTTTGCACTTGCAGTAGTCAGTCTTACATTTCAGAGTGTGTGTGTGTCTACGTCCACTACGTTTACTTTGCTCCTTGATCAATATCAGACTAAGGCTGCGCCACACAGAGTTCTGGGGATTCATGATCCTTTCCACTGTTCCATGACTTGAAAGTTATATCTCGTGGCTTTTCTGTACCTTAGATGCCTTCATCAGTCCAGTCTGAAACATCATTGTTTGACATTTGATCCCAGTGTTGAAAGATCCATGGGGGCACATGCAGAGGTGAGTTTGGATGGGGGTTTTTTGTCCCTACTCACTAAGCCCAGTTCTTCTAAAGATCTACAGTGAGCAGGCATCTTTGTGTCACAGCAGGCTTTCTCCACCCAGTGAGGTACTCCACTTTAGGACATCAGAGTGCTACTGGTACTTATAAATGACCTTTAGGGATGAACTTTTGATCAGCAGTTATTCTAACCTCACAACACTCCATACACAGAGATACACAACAGCTACCAGTCGAACATGCTGACATGAAGTTTAGACATGTAATGGCAATGAAGTTCTCACTAAAGGATGTTCTGTTACAGGACTTCTGTACAAGTCATTAGCCTTTGCTTTGTTAGATGAGTCTAGTTAACTGTATGACAGATAATTAGATTCACTGGACTGGTTCCCTGGTGTTCTGAGACCACTTCAACATGTTGAATGAGTTCTTCACAACCAAACCTTCTTTTCCAGAAACATACCGCTAAGTAAGAAGTCTGGCTTCAGTACAGAGCGGAAGATAACAATGACGTCTAAGATGGCAGATTAAAGGCAGGCACTCTTGTGCAAGGCTGACTGAGGTGTTGGAGGGTCAACCAAATGAACAATGGAGGATGGATGTGCCACAGGAGATTCAGCACACACTCTTGCGCTAGTATCTGCAATGAGACAAAACAGGAGCTGCATAATTCCAGCCTTGAAAGTTGCAATGATAGGTAATGTCTTGTCATGTATAATCTCTAGTGTAGCATGACGAAAAGCAGACCAGACAAATTCAGCCAAGAGTCACAGAGACACACGCGACTCAGTGTAGAGAGAAGACACAAACAGTTAGTGGTCAGAGCGGCTCCTTTGAAAATGTTAAACAATACATGAAGCAACTGGGTCGTTTGTTTGTCTGGTCTGTTTTTTGTTTGGCCTGATCGTTTTCAAAAGTAAGCAGAGGTATGTGTCACGCTCTTCTGAAGGCCTGGAGACCATGAGGTTTCTAGGTCATGGCCTAAAATACCAGCCTCTGTTCTGCAAGTCTGTTTGAAGTAAATCAATGGAGAGTGGCCACTACAGAACGTGCGACCCCAGACAGCGTGCTGATGGTTGGCCAGGCGAGCAGCCTGATTCACTGATATCCCAGCACTCCTGCAGGTAGTCCACAGGAAGTGCCATCTGTCATGGGCCCCGCATCCTGCTGCCTGGCAACAGCACCGCATGGGCTGCCTTGTAAGTACCCATGACAGTATTGGCCGCAGCAGAGCCATACATTTTTCCCAATTTCAGTTTGTTCACAGAAAAGGACAAGCATACAGTTAGTAAATTAAATAGCACCTTATACAAAGGTATGTAGTGGGATAGACCATTTAACTGTTTCCCATCATGGAAATTTGTCCCACCAAAAGGATATTTTGAGGTATGCCTAGATATAATGAAAAGCAGCATATGTAACACTGTTCTCTATAACAATTTAAAGCTGGATGCTTTTATCAAGCACAATGCTTTTTTACACAAAAACCAGCATGCATGCTCCACCAGCATCAATCTAGCAAGCTGTTTGGATTAATTTTGAGCAGAACTTTCAACATTCTCAAATGTTTACCAATGTATTTCATGTAGGCTGCCTAATGCCATGTTTATTTGTTTATAGTGAACATAGATTTGACAGTACAGGTAGCTCCCCACTTACCAATATAATGCGTTCCTGGAAATCTGCTCGCAAGGTTTTGTAAATCTCATAAATCTCGTAAGTTGGGAGATTTTATTACCATTGAATTGAATAAGATAAATTTCTACATGGTTCTGAGCCCACAAAGTCACCCCTATGTTTGCTCAAGTAACACCAAAAACCATCAAAATGGAGATAAATAATAATTATAGTTAAAAAAGACATGTCTTTTCATTAATGATGTGCAAACTAGATGTAGCTGTTGTGTCCTTGTAGGTTATTCACAACAAATAATCAAAGGACATAGAGAATCAGGGTGCATGTTTTCAAAATCTCCTTTACTTAACTCTGAAAACTGCATACAATGGCACCTATGACACTGTGGCTTGCACACACTCACTCATGCATATGTAGTACACGTATACACACACACACACATACACACACACACACACACACACACACACACACACACACACACAGTGGCTGCTGGCACAAACTGAAAATTCCACCACGCCTGACTCTTATAACTTCGAAAGCAGAAAAAACAGCTTCATATTTGTGCATAATTTGGGAAAGGGTATTAAATAATTTTACTCATACAAGGAAACTTTGCCAACAAAGTGTGTATTAAAACATTACAGGAGTGAATCTTGTAACAAACCAGAGAGATGGATGGAGTAATAGCATTAGAAAGAACTAATCTATTTATTATTTAATGTAACTCAACCTGTTTCTCATAATAATGGGGGGGATGTAATGAGGTAAAAAAAAAGCTCTTGTTGTTGAAAGAGACCAGCACTAATGCAGTGTGACTCCCACCCAGTCACCAAAAGAGGCATATGGCACTGTCAGCTGTTGGGTACCGCAGGGCAGCCTGGCTCCCCGCTGTTCCAGTGGCCTATATTACTAAGATACCAGTAAACTGTGTCTTGGGACACCTGGGTTCAAGTAGTAGCCCTTGAAAAGGTTAGCATTAGACATACCGGTGCCTCAGAGGGGCCAGGTGTACAGCTTTTGTGCCCAGTGAGGAGTGTGGAGGGCCTCTAATTGTCCCACAGGGAAGCGCCTGGCCCTCAAGTGGGTGCAGCTATTTCAGGCTCAGTGTTGCATTACAGTATGCAAGGTATTCATGCAGTAATCCCAATCAGTACAGCTCCTCCCAGCAGGCTGCAGTAATATTGGCATTGCTGAACCCTGCCCCGCACATCGCCAGAGTAGTTATATTTATCCACAGGGGCAGACAACACAGACACAATGATAAGGGGGGGGGGGGGGGGG